>JAAEAF010003765.1:0-116519 GCA_011037195.1 Triatoma infestans | reverse complement strand
TGTCATATACAACACATAGGTCTTCGGGCTGACAGCGCGTCAATGGTTGGTTATAAACTGACGCTTCGCCCAGGTTGCAATGAGCCTCTGCAGGGTCGTTACACCTTGAAAGCAATAATAGGCAATGAACCTTGGTAGAGAACCGGCATGGCTCCCCTATCTTCTCTCCCACTCTCCCCTAACTTCTCTCAATTTAAACCCACTCTCTTTTCAATTTAAACCCTTCTCTACTAAGGTTCATTGCCTTTTTTGGTTGTCAATGTGTAAGGACCCTGAAGACGAGACTCATTGCAACATGGGCAAAGTGTCGGTTTTTAGCAAACCACTGACGCGGGCACAACGCGGAAACTCAAAAGTTTTTCATGAAAATGGCCGCGGAAACCTAAAAGTTCATATTTAGGAAAGATTCGATTTTATGGTAACATTTACATATACGCATATATACAAAATTATATCGCATAATATATATGTAAATAGAAATTCCTATCGCATATCGAACATTTCTTCCATTTATTTTTTTTATTTATTTATTTATTTATTTCTGGCTAAGAATTTCCTCTAAAATATTTTATGCAAAGTATTTCCCAAATTTATGTTTTAGTTTTATAGTTTTTCCTCAATTTAACCCACTCTCTTTTTCCTACAATAGTTTATTTAAAGGGAGAAAAAATAGCATGGCAACTATGTTGCTGCTATCTGGTGGGGAATGGTTAGTTATCTAGAGTAGTTACATTGTGCCATTTCCTTTCTCTAGAAAATAGCATTTTCTATTATTTAAAGTCTAATAACATACATAAATATATTATTTTTCTCTAGTATTTCCTAAAACAGAAAACTCTCTAACATATATTAATTATGATGATGTTTTTTCTTATATCTCTTTAGTTTTTCATTTTAAAGATATATTTTTTCTGAATTTTAAATGTTACCATCAATTTCCATAATTCATTCTAAATATCTCATTTACAAAATGAGAAAATGAGAGAGAAAAAAATGCTGGTTTGTAAAACTCGCCGACCATTTTCTTACTGAATTTTAAATTTTCTTTAAACTTTCTTTGAGGGTGGGGATTAGCTTAGTGGTTAGCGCGCTGGACTCCCACGCGGAGGACCCGGGTTTAAGACCAGATGTGTTGCCCTTAGATTTTTTTCTGCCCAGGAACCCCTTCAGCTCACTGTCCGGTGATGCAAAGTGTTTTCTGTAACGATAGAACACGGTCCTAGGGCCGGCAGTGCTCTGAGATGTCCCCGGGTGCCAATGACCATAGATATTGACGCGCCTTAAAAAAAAAAATAAAATTGTTTTAGTTAATTACTTTCTCTCGCTCCTAGTAAGAGAAAGTATTGTAATCGTGTCAAATTTTTGATACCGAGTTTCCACCGGAAATACACGTTTCGAGAACCTTTGAGTACAAAAAATTGTTTTTAGAAAATGATCTGTACATGTGTAGCTGAACAGCATAACTCAAAATAAATAAAAAAATCGCAGAATTTTCAAACTTTACTTTCCGCTTAGGTATCATCATGGGTTCCGAAAGTATTATTATTATTATTCGCAGAAGGGGAGGGCAAACCCTACGCTATCCAAAGCCTACCAGGGCCCATATAGCTACCCCTAAAGAATAACAACCACTGGCACTAGAATTAAAATCCAGGCCCAGGTTTTAACCATCTAAGTTTCACCACAGACCGAACAAATCGGACCAAAACCTTAAAAGGACACAGCTTAAGATCCTCTACCGATATCCTACTCCGGCCGAAGGTCCTAAACCTAATCTCCTCACAACCCAAACAATTCGTCATCAGATGCATGTGTGTTTCCTCCTCAGTCTCACAAACTCTACAAAAGGAGTCAGGCACGAGTCCCATTATATAGAGATGTCTCCTTAAACCACAATGCCCAGTGAGGAATCCAACCAGATGCCTGAGGGAGGTCCGTGAAAGATATCGGACCCCGCTACTCAAAGCTCCGTCAGGCCCCAATGAGCATTTTAGACTGCCGACAACCCACTGCACTCATCCACAAGGATGAGTGCAGTTAGGTCATCCACGTCTGAAAGCCCGACAAACATGATCCAGAAGACACACCAACAACAGGCTCTGGACCAATGAAAGGGAGAGAGGCACCTAATTTGGCAAACCTATCCACCTCCTCATTCCCAAAGAATCCCATATGACCTGGAACCCAGACCAGAAGTACATCCTTTAATGAAGAAAAATCTTCCAGTCTTTTAGAACATTCCAACACCAATCTGGAAGTGAAGACACATGAATTAAGCGCCTTCATCGCAGCCTGGCTGTCCGAGCAGATACAAACACCTTTTAAATTAGTGTTACGCACCCTCTCATCCAAAATACAGCAAAGAATTGCATAAACCTCAGCCTGGAAAACGGTGGCCCACTCACCAAGAGGCGCTACCAAATGATCTCCCGTCTCAAAATAGACGGCAGCCCCAGACCTACCATCCATCCTGGAACCGTCCGTGTAGCATCGGAGATAATTCTCAGGAATCACACCAGACGGACCCAGGGTTAACCAATCTTCCCTAGAAGGCAACCTAACCCTGTTGGAATGATCAAAGACAAAAGTCTTCAAATTCCTATCAGAAGGGAAACCTGTAATGGGAATCCTTAAAGGCATCTCACGATAAATGGTAGAATGACCATATCGCTTACCCTGCCAAAAACCTGCCTGTTTAATTCTATAAGAGGCTTTCATTGCCTGGTTTTTCACCTCCACAAAGAGAGGTGAAATCCAGTTCCTAAAGTAAGTCATCTATCAAAATTCGTCAAAATGGAAGTACCATTTTAATTTTTTTCCTTTTTTTTTTTGCGATTTACTCAAAAATGGCTCAAACGATTTTTTTTAAACTTGACATATCAATTATACAATGTAGCAGCTGTAATTTTTATGTGAAACATTCATTACTTTGGGAAAATTCATTTAAGGCGGCTTTTAGGGGAGGAAGTGGGGTTATGTTTTCTTATACATATATTCTATTTCCGTTTATTATTATTCAATTTTATCATCTACGTAATATTAATTAGAGTTAAATATGTTGCCAAAATTCCGAACTTGAAGAAATCGATTGACCGGAAGTGGGTTTTTACTGAACAGATTTTTTTCAGTTTTTCTCCATCAAAACACCGACGGATTTCGTTAAATTTGAAATTTTTTTCCGAAAAAGTTCATTTCAAGGGAAGAAGGGGAAGTTATGCTATCCTCAAAACAAATCATTTTATTAAACATAAGTAAACATTTAGTACAAATTATAAATTTGAAGAACATTGGCAATTATAATTCTGTTAACTATAAGAAAAAGTCATATGAGTGTTTCGCACCAGATTTTTTTGTTTGTTTATATAATCATACTGAACAATGAATATATTTGGCATTTCAGAAGAAATCCATAAAGTCATAGATCATCTAGAACAACATCAATTTTTTCAGATATTTCCGTATGTAGTTCTGAAATATTTTGTACTTCCTACATGGAAAGCGATTGAAAGAAATCATTAAATTGCCTGTTCGAGAAAGATCGCGAAGAAGTGAAATTAAAACAAAAACCTGTGTATATAGGTTCACAAAATTTGTTCTTATTTTAATTAATACACTTTTAACGGTATAATAAATTGCAGGATCAGAAGTTGGACATATTTTCTGACATTTTAATAGATCTACATAAGTGATTGTACGATGCATAAGAAGATCCGCTCTATTATCTCCAACAAGTAAACTAATGCCTGTTTTTTCAGGAGGGCTATTGATCAAATGACGTGGGCGGACGCGGCTAGCAAACATGTTTCACTATATCTGGTATTTTTTTATCCGTCGTAGCATGCATATTGATTTTCTTCCAGACCGGTTACGGATTTTCATCCATCGTCAGAGCAAATTTACCAAATTCGTGTAGAGAGTTCACTTCAACGTAATTTTTTTTATTTAATTTTATTACGTTGAAATGATCTCTGTACACGAAATTGGTGAATTTGCTCTGACGATGGATGAAAATCCAAAACCGGTCAGGAATAAAAGAAATATGGATGTTACGACGGATAAAATACCAGATTTTATCCAGCATTGCACCTTGTTATCCATCCACATATTCATCTCTCAGTATACATTAGTTACTTTTACCATCAAATAGAATCCAAGGCCAAGCCACAGTAAAATAGAACCCACAGCCACAATACACCTCATCTTAGCGGTCCTTATCTAGATATTTTTCATCACAATTCTTTGCAAATTGATGATTACAAATGTACGAAGTTTCCAACAACAGTTGCTTTAATTCCTCTTCATCTATCGAAAAAATTCAGAATCTGTTTCCCGTCATGATGAACATAATAAATACTGATATAATTGGAAGTATAAGAAGTGTTTTACATTTAGAGTGGAATAAGAACGATCATTAGCAATTGTTGTGATTGGTTCCGGAGAGCTGGAAAACTTCAGAAATTTTTCCCTTAATCGTTTCCTTAATGTTTTGTGGTTTTGGGCGTTCCCTAATCATCTCTTTATAAGGTGTGCGATTTATAAGGTGTGTGTGAGCGCCTTTGTAAGGTGGTGTGATTTTACATGCATTTGCTACAGATTAAAAGAGAATCTTTTGCTCAGTGCAAGACAATGTTATAGAACTGTTTATCAAGATATCCTGAAGTTGGGCGAACGCACCTAAAGCCGTCGATGACAATAAAACCTCTGAAGATCATAAGCAACTTATAAGAAAACTTACAATACGGTTTCAGAAGGAAACATTCCACAATAGTTAATAATTTTAGTTTGATGAATTTCATTGAGTTGAAACTTAATAAGGAAATACAAAAAAAAAGTTTATCTATTTTTTCTAGATTTTAAATCCGCTTTCCACACAGTCCCGAGAAATTTATTATTTTATAAATTATCCAGGATAGGTTTGTCCAACAAATTCATCAATATAAATAGAAATTTATACACGGGGTCTAGAGCCCCGTGGTTTGGAATGGGGAGGGAATATCTGAATTTTTTTCTACGCATAGCGGGGTTAAACAAGGGTGTCTTTTATCCCCGACATTATTCTCAATTTATATTAATGACTTAGTCGATGAAATCGGTGGTGGTCTGTTTATAAGGAATCTGAATTTTCGCATACTTTTGTATGCGGACGATATAGTGTTCATTGCGGACAAACCAGAAATTTTTCAATAGATGATAAACTCTTTAAGCAATTATTCAAAAACTTGGGGGTTAAAAATCAATTTAGATAAATCGAAAATTCTTGTGTATAGAAAGAAAGCGAGTAGATTTGGAAAAAATTAGCGGTGAAACTTTGAAGATGTGAATATAGAAGTCGTTAAACAATATAAATACTTAGGTGTTCTCTTAACTCCATCTCTATCTATGGATAATCACTTAAAAGAAAAGTTGAGCCTCGCTAAATTCAGATTAAATTGTACTTGGGCAAAAATTATGCATAACCCTAATATTCTTTTAGACTCCAAGTATAGATTATTTTACGCTACCTCACGTATTATTTTGTGTTACGGTCCAGGGTTATAAAAGATATGAATGTGCAGAACGGCTAAATGTAGATTTCCTAAAATTATTGCCCAAGAAGTTATATCTAGAAATATACTTTGGTATAAACATTTAAAAAATTTATGTACCCAATATAATATACAGTTAGAAGAAGAACTCCATGATAAATCTATAGTGGTCTGGCAGTCAAATATAAATAATTTAATAATTAAAATAGAGGCTGATGAAAAATTAAGAGCCGAATCAAAGGCTAGGCGTATAAATAATGTAGATTATTTTACAAATAGATTGTTTAATGACATAAAATTAATAATAAAGGCTAGGAGTGAAGCTTTTAATTTAAATTACAGACCTTTTAAACCCGATAGTTCTCAGCTATGCTCATTATGTAATTTAAAACAAGTAGAGGACATAGTTCATTTTCTTTCTGTTTGCCCTATCTTATCCTGTTATAGAAAAAATTATTTTAATAAAAGCTCCTTGACTATTGATGAAGTTTGTAATTACTTAAATGGCTGTGATTGGATCAATTTATGTCGTTACTTAAAAGATGCTCTTAGTTAAAGTTCCTTATGAAAGAATTCAATTTTGAATAAAAGTATTGTTCACAATTTATACTTTAATCTTAGAAGTTGTTTTATTTAAGTGACATATATATTGCACTGTTTCTTAGTTCTAAATACATCGAAGGTGTTCTTTTCATTTTATTATTATTATTATTATTATTTTGGTCATTATTTTTATTGGTATTATCATCTTTATCACATTATTGTATTATTACTCCTGCGGTTTTGTAAATATTTCATTTTATGGATTTGTACAAAATTCAGTAGTAATAGATAAACAAAACATAATAGAAAGATTCAACAAAGATACGTAGAATAGAGTAGAATATGAGCATTATCTTAGATAATAAATAAATGTAAATAGCAACCCTGCAGACGGAAGTAAATAGTATCTGCTGCATGTATATAAGTGTACGTGTTCATTTTAATTTTGTCAAAATTGTAATATTCTCTTCTTAAATAAACACTATATTGATTGATTGATTGATTGATTGATTGAAAAGCAACTTGACAAAAAACTTACAATACGGTCCACAAGGACATATGTATGGAAGATAAATAATATTTTACTTGTTTAATGAATAAATTAAAGCATATCTTAATACTATCGATTGAAATATATATTGACTTTTAAGAGAGAAAAATGATTATTTTATTACGACAACTCTTCAGAACTTCAAATATATTGGTTTCTAATCTTTTCTAACATTTAATCTGATTTTCCTTTCATTTTAAAGAAATATAACATTAATTAAGTATAAAATGGTTGTTTCCCCAGCTAGATAAAAATATAAATTAACGAAAATGCAATATTTGAATTCATGGGACATTATATTATGACCTGCGTACGTCAAACTGTTAAGCTTCTACCAAAAAGTTAAAAACCGTTTAAAAAAAAAAAAAAAAAAATCACCAAGTTTTTATATAAGCCATGGTATAATGGTTTTACAAATTAACAACGCTTCTTGTTAATTTTCTTTTAAATAATTCATTAAATATTTATCACAATAACTTTTTCTCTCTTATACTTGTCAAATTAATTATTACTAAAAGTTTTTAATAATTCTATTAAAAGGATGGGAAAAAAAAAAAAAAAAAAAAAAATAGAAGATAATAATGGAAAAGTTTTGTAGTTAATGTGTTTATTATAAAATATGAAAATACTATATTACTTTGGATGATTAAATATTTAAACTATATTACTTTGGATGATTAAATATTTAAACTGTTTGCGTTATTGTATTTATATACATTATCGATTTGTTTTTCTAGAGATCGAAATGTTTTATCAAGTGTACTATTAATGACCTAATTTATTATTTATTACATTACAGTACTAGTAACATGTAATAGAGTGAGCGTGCAAAAAAAATTGTTTTTTACAACAAGTTTTACTCACTCCTATTTCAGCTACAAGTTTTCTAGCTCTAATCATACCTGCAACAGAAAAAACAATATATACATATGTATACATACATACTACATATAATTAAATTACTCGTAATAAATTGGTTGTCATAACCGTCGTTAATAATGGATGTGTTACCGAAAATACGAAGTTTTCAAAATGTGGAACTTTTTTCCCGGGAAAATTGTTATTAGGGGCGTTATTAGAAGCTACGCCTCTCAGTTGTGCTTTCTCTTTTATTATATTGAAGACGATTCAAAATTTATGGAAATTTGATACTTAGAACCATAAGAATTGCCAGTAAGAAGCTTTTACGATTGCAACATTATTGGACTTTCATTTACATATCAATAAATATGGTGAGGATTATATTTTTCTATCTGAATGTTACGTAGGGCAGCGCCTTCTGTCCCAGAACACTCGTAAAATCCACTTTTTCAGAGAAATTGTGGTATATGTTTTGGGTGAGAGTTGGTCAAAAGAAATACTTAGCTCTATTAACGTTAGATTTACTGAACACTGTTTGTATTGCGTGCAATTAATAGAAACTGCAATAACTTTACACTGAAGTCACACTAGAGTGAAGGAATAAGGTACCGTGTGAAGAGAGTGACAGATTCACTGGCAGAGTGACGGTGTGAAAATGAAGTACCTTGTATGTTGAACATTGATTTTAATTTAAATAATGATAATCTCTGTAGAATTTCAGCTTTTTTTATACAGCGGCTGTTCAAGCCCTACTGTTTTGAACTTTTCTTTTAGTTCTTCATAGTTTGCCCCGTTACGAGCTTGAGGGAATATGCAGTAAACTTAAGGTGGGGAGTAATTGATTCATGATTCATGATTCCTTTGGACCCATTTCCGTCGAAATTCCAAAATATTTTGCAAACAATTCTGTACAGATCACATCAATCGGGTTAATCGATTGTGTTCTAATTCGCAGTAATAGCATGTATATATAAATTACATTTTACAAAGTGACACGTTAGAATGAGTATTACCACATCAAAAACAAAAGTTTCGAGCAAAATCCACTAACAAAAAACACAAACATGTAGAGTCCCAAGAATCTTAAACATTATATTAAAGTTTAGATACTAGCTCCGCGTCTTACACGATGGTTCCGAATTCAAAATCTATCGTCCGAATGTGCGACTTTACTAAAATATTTCTTCTTCTTTTTTCAGTTTTTCGCTATTTTCTCAAAAAAAGCTCAACGATTTTCTTTAAAATTCGTGTACTATCTCTATACCTAAATTCCTCTCAATTTTATTTGAAACATTTTCTTGGGAAAATTAATTTTGGAGGGGTTCTGGGGGGAACAATAATGTTAAAGTTTCCTCTAAAGTACCACTTCAGTACAATATATGGTTCTGCCATCTGCATATTATTGTTGCACTTTAAAAGTATTGCTATCATTTCAAAGTTGAGGAAAATCGGTTAACTGGAATTGCGACTTAATAGAATCGATTTCTCGAAAATAGTTAAAATGATTTTGTGCTATCTGGACAGCTAGAAACCTATCACTTTTATCGACAAAAAACGTACAATGTTTTGTGGAATCTTGGTCATTAAATTTTGAATGCTATTTGAGTTAGTGTGATGTTTTGACGCTTCGTTCTGGATTACAGTGTAAACACATTGTGTTTCTAGCTGGCAAGGATAGGTAATCAACTTGTACCCCTCCAACTCAATATTTAATTGAGCAAATGAGTAAAATTTCCAAAATGAATGAAAATTTGTCCATTGTATTATTATATGTATAAACTGCAGTAAGAGAGAGTCGTATGAGTGTTTCACATCAGATATTTACGTAACTTCAGAGGAACGCTTAATATCACTCAGAAACTCTCCCTCCCCCAAAATGAGTATTCCGAAAAAAAAAATGTTTCGAGGGATAGATATACATGATGTGTTTGCTGATTAGTTTGCAAAGTTTAATGGAAAATCTTTGGAGCCATTGTTGAGGAAATCGCGAAATAACTGGAAAAGCAAAAACAAATTTAGCCAAATTGCACATCTGATTGATGGATATTTGCATGAAACTTTCGGATCATACGGGTCATATACGATGGTGGTTTGTACTTAAAAGAAGCGTCAAATTTGAGTTTATGCAATTTTTCGATGTTCAATTGTTCACATTCATGGAAACATACATACAATACACACTATTCATCAAAGAGAAAAAAAAAATCTGATGTGAAACACTCACACAATTTTCTCTTACACCAGTTTTCAAAATTAAAATTTACAAATTTTATAGTTAGTGTACCAAATTTAATGAAATTCGTCGAAAACTGAAAAAAAAAAACTGTTCAGTAAAAGTGCACTTCCTGTTTATTAATTTTCTTGAAACTCAGAATTTTGGCCATCTATTTATTTCTAATTAATTCTGTTTTGATGGTAGAATTGTATTATAATCAACTATGATAGCACCTTAGGGAAAAACATACCCTACCCCTCTCCCAGCCACCTTAAATGACATCAGTAGAAATGTTTCGAATAAAAGTTGTAGCTCGTTGTATTTGTAGTTTATATACAAAGTTCGAAAAAAATCGTCTCAGCCATTTTTGTGAAAAATGCAAAAAAGTAAAAAAAAAAACAACAAGTAAAGTGGCACTTCTGGTTGAGGAATTTTGACAGATAACGTACTATCAGATCCTACGGTGTTACCAATACGGAATATCAAGTGTCAACTTTCTGCGGTTTTTCGTTTTTTTGCAACCGTTTTCCTAGAAAATACCAGAAAACTGAGAAATACATTTCAGTAAAAATTTTGCACAATTCGATTATCGAAAATTTGGCCATTACTTACTTCCTACTAAGAGTGCGAAAAAGTAAAAAGAAGTTTTCAGTCTACATCAAACATCTACTTCCGGGTGAATACTCAATTTCGAAAATTAAACACAATCATTATACTTTCTTTGACAGAAATAAGATAAAGCAAAAGTACTAAATACTTTGTGAGCGAAGTAAATATGTAAAATACACCTCTAGCTTTCTAATAAAGCATCAAGTCCAGGGAACAAAAGTAGGAATTGTAATCAAGAAAAGGGGGGGAACTTGGGATGATTACTGATGAAGGTTTTGAACCCAATAATAAAGTACAAGTTACCCAGTCTTCCTCCCCTCTCAACACAGTTAGAGAGCCTTTTCTAACCTTATCCGACTCCACCAACCATATAGGTAGGTAATTTAAAGGGGCTAATTGGAATGTTCAGTAATCAAAGTGGCTGTGGAAGTGAGAGGGAAACCTTTTAATACTGTTTCCTGTAATTTTCTGCTTAAATTCGTTAAAAAGAATGAAACCTTTTTTTTTTCTTTCTTTACTGTTTTTTATTATTATTATTATTATTAGTTATTTTCATTTTTCAGCCGTTGCCATCTAAATGACGACGGCAAATGAACACGCTAGCATGTGGCAAGTTTAATCAGCGCTTCTATTGTGAAATTAGTGAAGTATTTTTTTTTTTTTTAACTAACGCTTCCTAGCAACAACGACTTGAAGTACTATTATTCTACAGTCATATGGATATCTCTTTTAACTGCAATTTGTTTTTTCAAATTCCATTAAAAACATTTCTTTTTAGACTTAAAATGTTTTATGACAATTAAACAAATGACCTTAATCGATACTTTGGAAACAAATCTTAATGCCGCAATTTCTCCAGATACCTTAATGCTTAATCCATTTCTAGAAAAAAAAATTGTTTTGTTTATTCATTTCTCTTAACATTTAATGTAGAAATGGTGGGGGATAAGTACATACGTAGGCAGTGTGACTACATTATTGTCCAGTAGATAGCGCCAACGTTGGCACAAACCAAATAACAATTGAAATTTAATACCATAAATACCGGACTTACCTAAAATGATTCTCTTACTCCTAGTAGGAGGAGGTATTGTAATCGTGTCAAATTACTCGATTTTGGTATAGGTCACCTGCCAAAAAACTCAACCGGAAGTACCACTTTACTAGTTGCTTTTTTTTTACTTTTTTGTGATTTTCTCAAAAATAGCTCGGACGATTTTCTTGAAACATGATATATCCAGTACACATACAAAGAGCTACAACTTTTATTTAAAACAATTCTCCGGAAAAATTCATTTAAGGGCACTTTTGTGGGAGGGGTGGGTTAGGTTTTCCTCTAAAGCGCTATTTCAATTTACTAAACAAATCTGTCGTCTGAATAATATTAATTATAATTAAATATATTGTCAAAATTCCGAGTTTGAAAAAATCTGATGACCGGAAGTGCGTTTTTACTGAAATGTATTTTTTAGTTTTCTGGTATTTTCTCAAAACAGGCTTGAACGATTTTCTTTAAACTAGTATGTGTACCATACATATAAAGAGCTACATATAAAGAGCTAAACCGGAAGTGTGCTTTTACTGAATAGTTTTTCAGTTTTCGACGAACTCCGACGAATTGCATTAAATGTGGTTCACTAACTATAAAATTTATCAATTTCAATTTTGAAAACTGAAATAAGAGAAAGTTGTGTGAGTGTTTCACACCAGTTTTTTTTTTTTTTTTTCTTTTTTTTTGAAAAATGTTTCGAATAAAAGTGATAGGTTTGTATCTGTACAGTTAGCACGCAAAGTTTAAAGAAAATTGCTATTGACGTTTTCGAGAAAATTCCAGAAAACTCAAAAAGTTTTTCTGTAAAGTCGCACTTTCCATTAACTGATTTTCTACAAATTTATAGATTTATGAGTATCACAAGGTCCAAGAGTTGTACGGGAGGAGGATGCCAACGAAAGTTAATATTAGAAGTAAAGTTCATCTGAAACAAAGTGGAGAAACACATCCAATAAAGTTAATTTATGAAGTTATAAAAATTTCAGACACTAAAAAATTATTAATTAAATTTAATTGCTTTTTTAAACAAAAGTATAGATAGTTTTTTAATCTTTTTTTGTTTAAAACGTAGAATAAAAGGAGAGAAAAATACGATAGCAAATTAAATTATTTATTGATCCAATTAGTGCTCAGAGGATAATTAATCATTGGCGATAAAGAAAGATAAAGAGTACTTAAAATATTGGAGAGGCTTGTAGAGTGCGGGAGATCGACGGATATTATGAGGGGAGCAAGAGAAAGGGTCGGTTCTCCTACTAGGACGACCTATTTCTTCTCCAGCAACACTAACAAAAGCTGAAGATGATGGATAAAGTGGGTCTACACTTCAGCTCCACTCAAAACATGTTCACACACACACACATCAAGAGCTTTTGCTTTTTCGAAAAGCTTTACATATATATTTTTTATTCTGTTATTTTTAATGATGTCAACAAAATGTGAAGAAACGTAAGCTTTAAATTTTATTGAATAACAAACTTATTATATATGTGTATATCGATGTTTTGAGAAAGCTCAAACTAAGTGGAAAGGAAAATTGCTAACCATTATTATGTCGTAATAAGTAATAGTTTTCATATTTCCATGGCTATTGATCTTCGTTGGTTAAAAACCGTGTCAATGGTGACTCTATTGCAATAGGCTTCTTCAGAATAGTTGTTGGCTTGTTTACTAGACCAATATACAGTGAAAAACACAAAACTGAACAAATAAAACAAAAAAATATGGAACATTGAAGAGTTTTCACACTTCAAATTGACAATTTTTTCCACCGAAGTTATGAATTTTCGATAAATATTCTGTTCAATTTTGCCATAACCTATAACATTAACCGATCGTTATCTTCATTTCAAATCCCAACACCCATATTCTCAAAAAATCAATTTTGTTAAAGTTGTTTCCAGATGAACCTTTTCCCTTAGCCATTCCAAATTTCAATAGGACAATAAAAAAAAACAATGATATGTTTGTACGGCAATGGCCAGAGGAGTTTTTAAAGAAAAAGAATTCTTTGTTGCTCTACCATTGGTGCCCTTCTTCAGGAGCACTTTAGGTAGGAGAGGAGTAAATGTTCAGTCTCAACGTTCTCAACATTTACTCCTCTCCTACCTAAAGAGCTCCTGAAGAAGGGCACCAATGGTATCCGAAACGTAGAGCAACAAAGAATTATTTTTCTTTAAAAACTTCACTGGCCTTTGCCGTACAAACATCTCATTGTAATTTTAAGGCCTGATGACTTGAATTCCATTTTGACAATAAAAAAAGATTTTCTATAATTTTCTCTAACAATGGCTATCCTCAACACCTCATTAATAATCAACACACGACATTACGATAACAACTTACTCATTCTTCTCAGATTTCAGTTGACCAACCTCCTAAATACATTTCCTTCACATACATTAACAAACTGTCAGAGAAAATCTCTAAAATTTTCAGATGCTCTAATATCATTTTAGCCTACAAACGCACTAACTCAATTGGGAGTAGGGTCTTGACCCTACTCCTAACAAATTACAATCAGACCTCGTTTACCAGATAGACTGCACACAATGTCCAGCTGTTTATGTTGGTCAAAGTACACAATACTTAAGAAACAGAATGTACCAGCATGAATACGATTGCAGAAATAAAAATGACAAAGACAACAATATTGCACTGACGAAACATTTTAGGGGAAAAAATCATACATTTGATTTTTCTAAAACAAAAATACTAGCAAAAGAAACTAACTGGAGAAAAAGAAATATATTAGAAATTATATATATCAAAAGTAATTAATTTTCTATTAATTTTTGCAATGATACCAATAATTTGTCCGCGCTGTGTAACGGTTTTTTCAAAATATAACTTTCTAAAATTCCTTTTTACCTACCCCACACGAAAAATTTCCCCAAATCCCTTTCACTTGCCTATTCAACCCAACTTTCATTTCTGTAGATGATTTAAGATAAGAACCTAGTAACTTTGTTTATGTTTCTGCGATGTTACAAATGTGTATGTTTAAAAATTCTTTCTCCACATCTACACGACTATCTTTAAGTAAGTTCAATATCAATTTTATTTATTTATTCTTTTTTATTTTGTTATTATTCTGCATTTTGCAATATTATATATTCATTGTGGTTCCTCATTGTATTATATTTAGATTAAAGCCTTAAGAAAGACAGGAAATTCTGTCGAAACGTTGCATAATTGAATGTTTCTTTCTTGACCGATCCTCACCAGATTTCTTCAGAACATAATTCATCTACGGTCATCAAATACTTTTATACTATAACTTTGAATTTATGAGCATCATTGAGAGGAAAAAAGAAAATCTGGTGTGAAGCACTCACACGAATTTCTTATCCTGCTTTCTAGCAATACCTCTGTGGCTCTGAATTCTAGTAATACTTCTAGGTACATATATCTTATTACAGTGCAGATGTTAGAACCATACATTGTACTGAAATGACACTTTAGAGATTGATACTCTTCCTCCCACTCCCCCAGAACCTGCAAAAAAAAAATGAGGAAAATTTCCTGGAAAAATGAGTTTTGAGAAAATCACAAAAACTGAATAAAACAAATGATTAATAAAGTATCGCACTTCCATTTGATAAATTTTTATTTCAGCTTCCTGCGAGGTTTTGTTTTTGTACCTCCAGCCTGTGTGTTTGTTTTTTTTTTTTTTTTTTAATCTTTATACAACTATATTGTAACATGTATTGCGAAATAATCAAGCCCTATTGAACAGAAAACTATTGACAAATCGAACTTCAATTAATTACTCTAGTTAAACATAGGTTTGTTGGCAGCGGTACGCTCAGTTGGTTTTTATAGTTAAAGGTTAACATAGTATAAACATTATCAGAGTATGTATAATATATTATATTGTTTATCTACCAAATTCCATGAAACATCTCTACAATTTTGCAGAATAAATTTTGTGATTTGTTTATAAGCAAATAAATTTCGTTATTAACAGTTATACATTATTAGATATATAATTATATATCTTCCTAAAGTATATAATACAAACATAACCATTGCTAACAGGATCAATTTAAATTCCTAATCAAATATTATAGGCAATTAAGTAAACATATAAATTAAATAAACATGAAGTATTTATAAATCTTTCTCTTTATATTATAATTATTGAATCTCACATGAACTTTTTTAATCAAACAAAAAAAAAAAAAGAAAATACATAATTTTTTTATTGATTAAAAATAAATTTTCATTGTTAAATCAGAGCCGCTTTTCCACATAAATTACGCATAAAGACTTCTGGTTATTAGTAATTTAAAACAATATAATCGATAATTAGTTTTTGATATTTTTGTGTATGTATATTCTATTATATATTATTAAACAAATTGAATTATTTGGGTACAAAAATGGGCAAGTTTGGATTTGTTTCCTGCTTAATTATAAGGGAAAACGTAGATGATATTTTTTTTTTTTTACTGAGACTAGATCGTGGAAAAGGAAAAATTACTTTACACTAGGAAATAAAAGCCGGCTAAAAAAATAATTAGAATATTTACGGGATACAAACAAAACTAGTCCCTTAAAAAATATAAATTAAAGTAAAATTCGCCTAACAAACTATTACATAAAAATAGAGAAAACATAAGAGTAAGATGAGAAAATTAAAAGAAATTTTAAATGCATGATTACAAAGACTTCAATGGCGTCTGTTAGTGAGGGAGGTGGTGAATGTAACGGGATTTGTATAACAAGGGAGCGATGGGGTATATGATGATGGGAATATCCAGAAGGAAGTAGCTTGGAAGTTGCTAAGATTTATTGTAGGGCCTGCCTTAGGCGTGTTGCCTTATAAGAGGGAATGTAAAGAACAAAACTGCTGAAAACTGGAATGCTTGGAAGGTAAGGGGAATTTTAAATGGAGGAATTAGATAATCTATGGAGGTCTTTAAGATTTGGTGGTTTGAAAAAAAAGAAATATCCGAGAAAGCCAATTTAAAGCAGCATAAAATTCGGATGTTGCAGTCGTTTATGGTATTGTGAGCGGTTGCAACACATCTTCTGTAGGTCTAATGTGTTTTGTGTGAAATTGTCGGTGTCAATGTAAGTGTAGTTCGTGCGTTAGACTGGGATTCTACTGGGCTGTTCCACTTTCCCTAAGGGATAGCCTGGTAACCTTTTATCGCTTTATATATATATATATAGAGAGAGAGAGAGAGAGAGAGAGAGAAAGTGAATGGGGGGGAAAGAACTAGTCAAATTTCCATTCACAAGTGCTTACCAGCAAATACAAATGTTTTTGATCTTCGATCTTAAGAGGGATGATGAACATAAATTCCTTACAGAGATTGGATCCTGATGAGAACGTTCAGAGTATTTTTTGTTCCGTGAAAGCCTGCTTGATTTTATGGTCACCCTGTTTATCCAGACATCTTGGAACGTCCGATGCCTCGCGAGAAATAAAATGAACCAGGCTACCATGGAAAATCTTTCTGCTAAAAACCTTATCTTCTTCTTTTTTTTCAATAGCTCATGTTATTCTATTTATTAAAGAAGTGATGATAAGAAGGATATGTACAACAAAATAAATAATAAATATTGCTAAAAGATGACGCAACCAGTTCCAAGTTATTCTGCGAGGATCTATTATGCTCAGCTACAGTAAAAATTTTTATTTGTGGAAAGAATGCGCTAAGGATGTTAACTGACTCGGATAACATGATTTTTCCCAAAAATCCTCAGAAAGCAGCTTTTGCCCAATGTAGGTCTTGATACCTATCATCTTGGCAGGAAATGTGGACAAATGCTTGATTTTTTTTCGAAGTTTAGCATGAAATTTCTTGCTTTGCAACATCTGAAATATTTTATTTTATTTTTTATGTTTTTTAATGAGAAATAAAATATACGAGAATAAATACAGGAGAGTATAGCGAATCCCGTATGGCCCCTCTCGAATGATGGCTCCCACCACTTGATTGATTTGTATCATTTAAAAATTAATTATTTTTCTTTAACATTGTATTAATGGGAAAGATTGTTGTTCCACCCCAATGTTGTACTGCAGCATAATGTAAAGGACGAAAATTTACGGAACTGTCCATTTTAAAAGTTAAAAAACACAAAGGGATAATTTTTTTTTCACGTCTGTGAACCGGTGGCGGGATTATACCATTCGGTATCGCGCTGCCCAGTGAAGTTTGGACATTGTTGTCCACTTTTTCATGTTCGTGCTTAAAGCCTTTTTTATGTCCACATGTGCAGGACAATGTGTCGATGTGGAAGCCGGTCATCTCGTCAATCTGGCAAAGAGCATTTGTTGCAGACATGGCTATTCCGATTTTGAACTGATGCCTTTGCAGGTAGTCTTGTCCATTAGTTAGCGTACCTTCTTTCCAGATTAGTCGGAAAGCGCTTCGATTTTACTTGCAGGTGTTCCCACTGTTTCCCTACCGCTTGCCGTCGATGGCAGTCCTGAGTACCTCCGCTACTTCATAGCGAATGATTCTCTTCGCAGAGGCATAAAATAAAAATAGTGCAGTTGTGCTTTAGAAAATTATGAATAATGGCCCAAATAGCAGAATAGGCAAATACTGTGATGTCAGTCAAATATGAGAAATAATGTTTTTGTCCTCGAATATTTTAGAGATAAGATTTGATCATATGTTCATTCAGGGCAATATATCTAGTAAGCATAATTTTTTTTCGGTCGTTGGGGAGACCTATATTTAGGAGGCCATGATATCAGGGGACTGTATAAACACATGGTATAAAGATAAAGGTTTTAATAGGATAGGTTATATAATACAAATGATTTGGTGTAGTGTTCACTAGAGCGTGCTATATACTCGAGTGAATTTTAGAGAGAGAGAGTGTATGAGAGAGATTTAACGCTCTGCTGTGTAACATCACGTTGATTTGTTCGAATAACAATCTATAGACCCTATACACTTGTGTTGTCAATGAACACTAGCACTGTTGTCATCCCGCCTCAGCGAGATTCGTTCGGACAATGTCCCCCATCTATAGAATAACCCATCCATAGTATATTTACACACACAGAATACCTTTTCAAAATACACTACTTCTAAAACACTATATATATAGGACATATATGTATGTGTGTACTGTGAATAACCTATCAATCGGAGCTTCCCCAAACGTTATATACTAGGATCTTCTTCCTGGAAGCTTTGCAGGGCTTTTAGTCCCAGACTTCGGGAGAAAATATCATATGGTTATATCTGCACCCCACCGCCGAATATAATGGATATACTTCCAAAAACCAACTACCACTAACTATTGTTCAAAAACGTTTTTAGAATAAAACACAAAAGTGGCGGTTTTGTGTGTGAATGTGTGGGTTGTGTTGTGCGTGTACTGGACGTTAGCCTCTCTCTCGGGAAGGGATATCATTGACCATGTAGGATATCATTGTTAGTCGGGATTGGTGTGATAATATGTATATGATGACATGTACATATGTGTGTGTATGCCTACCACACACAACCGAGAACAATTCCCCGCTGCTGATCCAAACTCCCTGCTATCACCTCCACTTCGTCCCACGCAGTTATCATAGATAATAGTTGATAAAGTGATCTAAAAGAGCGCACTTACTGTTTTGTATAGATAACCAGTGATTTTATGATGATGGCGAGACTACTGCTATTGTCGCTGGTACTGATGTTGATAATACTGCTCCCATTGTCCAAATAACCTGTCTCATACTCTCCCCATGGCTCAGTTCTGCTGTAATCTATCATTAAATGTTCGTTCCCATTAACCTATTGTTTTCTTGAACACACATGATACTGTACGGGCAATAAAACACTTTTTTTTCCCTCTAATCTCTCTTTTTGTTAATTGGGTGTGAATTTGATTTTTTAATTTCATATGAAATATTCACGCAATTCTTATCTTGTTAAAATTCTCATTGTTCTGAGTGAAAAATAAATCGCAGACAGCACTGTAATAATGTTTTTGATGAGGGTAGACAGAGAAATGTTAAAGGACAGGAAAAAAAAAAATTGATTGAACACTGAATATATTAAACAGAATACTGCAAGAACTTTACACTATTGATGTAGAAAGTGTATGGTGGGTGGGAGAATGACAGACTGAGCTGGCAGAGTGTTGGTGATGATGTTTTCTTGATGCTTGTGTGTGCATGACTGAATCGCAAAATTCTCGATGGTAGAGTGTCGCTAGCGTTTATATATATGATTCTTAATTTCCTCTAATTCTCCTTAACGTCACCTTCCTGTTTTCCTAGGTTGTAACATAGGCGGAACTCTCGTACGGTTAGAATTTGAATCACTTATAGTAGGGAGATATGCCTCAAGTAACATATTGTGGTGTATAGCTGAGGACGATGCCTTTTGATTTTGCTGCAGGGAAGACACGCAGCGGCAATCCATTAAGAGCACAACCTGATATTCCGTTTAAACATCTGACACGAAGGTTTTAGTCAAGATTCAGTGATTAGTATTCGCGATTTTCCCGAAACTAGTAGCAACGATTTTTCTTCATGTAATACCAACACACATAAAAGCGTTACATACTTCCTTAATCCCAAGCACTGCAGGCCAACGTGAAACCCTGGCCTCCCGAACTCCATTTCTCCATCTCACTGAACCTTCGGCACTCGCTCTTCTCATCCCAATTACTCTTAAATCCTTGTCCATCTCATTGCACTACTCAGTTTTCCACTTCCCCTCTTATCCTCCATCCTACTGATTATAATGATCTTAAGGAATCTCATCCATTTTTACAAATAGACGCATTCCATTTCATAATATTAGCTATTAGCAAATTGGCCAACACATTCTATTTGCTTTAGTTCTCCTTCGTGTATTTTCATTTTCTAAAATAGTTTCTATTTCCCGCGTTGGTCCTTAACCTCCACAAGTCAATTTCTTTTAACCTTCTCCTTATGTTTTACATTTTCAGTTGGAACTTCCGGAAAACAGTTTGAACAGCTTCTTATTTGCATAAAATACACGATTGCCAGCAGGCGTGATCCTTTCTTGAATTTCCTCGCTTGTTTTATTCCCTTAATTCTACTCTATTCTACGTAGATAGTTTTTTTTTTTTAATTTGAGGGGCGTCAACATCTATTGTCATTGGCGCCCGGAGCATTCTCAGTGCACTGCCAGCCTCAGGACAGTGTTCTCTCGTTACAGACAACACTGTCCATCACCGGACAGTGAGCTGTAGAGGCTCCTAGGAAGAAAAAATTTAAGGTCAGCACAGCTGGACTCAATCCCGGGACCTTCGCGTGGGAGTCGAGTGTGCTAACCACCTAGCTATTCCCTTTCCATAAAGTATTGAACTCCTTAAAAAGACACTTGACCAATTTTTATGTTTTCTAAAGACCTGATGATGACATCTTCAAATATTTGGGTTTTCTTTTGTTTATTTTGAGCCCCACTTCCTTCTCTTTTCTTTCTATGTCAAGGAACACTCAATTTAGGGATGGCAGATATCGGGAAACCATTACTACATCATTCGCATAGGCAGAAATGTGTCAAGATGTGTTATTCGTTCGAATTATTGAAACCTGTTTGATAGGTTCATGTAAGACAGTATTGAACAGTTTTGCCGAGAGTGAATCTCCTTGCTTTACTCCAGAACTAATTTTCAACGACTGTCAGCACTTGTCCCCACATGACTTTTCAGATACCGCCATGGTCATTTCCAAAAGTTTTAATAATTTCTCAGACATACCGTTTACTTACAATGCAAGGCACATTTTTACTCTATTTATGCTATCAAAAACTTGCTGTAATCTATAAAATCATGTGAAGATCGAGACCATATTCCATGCACTTCTTCATGGACTATGCCTTAACCCAAAAATTTGGCCAAGCATACTTTGATTATCATACATTGAAAGTTCGAAAACCGCGTTGTTAGTTGTCTAATATTTCCTCGGTATAATGTTGCAACTTGGAACAAGGAGCAGCAAAGTTAAGTTTCGTTCTTAAGTGCTGCTTCAATAAAATGGACGGTTTTACCACGTGTGTAAATTTAAAAGAGTTGCTAGAATGCCAAATTTGAATTTGCTGGAAAAGGTGGTTTTTCCGAAGATTTGAAATGTTATTGAGTTTTGATCTAGGTGCAGTCTTTCATGGACTATATTGTAAACACATTAAAATATATGCTAGCCATCATGTCGCCTACTATCTGAGGCCTACCAGTAGTTTGAAGTAGTAAGTTTTGAGCTAAACCTCTTGTCATCGCTTCCTAAGAAGAAGAATGAATAGGAACACGATCCATGATGGAAACTTGAGGAATGTTTGCTGCTATTGGTCCAAAGTTTACTGATTATTGGTTAAAATAAATATGTGCATTTCTATTGGTAAAATATGAGTCATCAAATACTTTAATTGATAACTATTGGTTTATAACTCACCCAAAACAAAAATATCCTGAATGGAAGCCTATTGCAATGTGGGCTAAAAATCTTCGGCATAGCGAAACCAACCATTGACACATACTCAACACCAAGATTTTTTTTTTTTTGCCTGACAATGCCCGGCTTAAGGCCTAAAAGATCGTAAAAGAGAGTGTTTTTAGACAATGTTGAATTTTTTTCCTACATCGAAGTACTTTAAATAATTAAACCCACAATTAAAGTATTTCCGGTCAAGTATGAGCCAATAAAATATATCCATTAGAATGAACAGAAGTCAATAAAAAGAAATAAAACACCAATAATATAAAGAAATATTAGAGTCTGCAGAGTTGAAATATATATATATATATATATATATATATATATAGTGCGAGAAAGAGAGAGATAGTGAATTGGAAAACTGAAAAAGAGAAAAGTGCTCAGTAAAATTCTTACAATATGATTTATAGGCGTAGTGTATCCATAGAGAGGCAAAAAAAAAAACGAATATCAAGTTTTATAACTTTGGAAAACACTTTTCTTCAATTTTCTCTCGATCTTTCAATTTCTCCTTTCTCTCTGTCTTTTCTTTTTTTGTCACTACTTCAACCAGCTGCACAGAGAGAAGTAGAGTGAGCATAGACGAAAAGAGAAATAAGGAAAACCGCTTTATTATTTTGTTTTTTACTTTCTTTTCTTTCCATACACTACCGCGTCTTTTTTATCTGATATGTCGATGAGACAATTGGTTTTTCATGTCGGGTAGGTGGCCGGTGTGAGGAGAAAGAGTAGCGGAAAAAACTAGACTGAATGTCATTGGTGAATTGTCTTATGCGTTTTCTAACTTTGCGGTGTGTTTGGTAGAAGAACATTGTGAGCCAGTCCGTTCTCTGTTCATTATTTTTGTTTTTTGCGGCAGTTCAACCTTTCTGTTTTATGCAAGGCCTCTTGAATAAAAATCCAATTTGTAAGATGGATGTGCTAGTATGGCGCACAAGTCTACTGTTTTCATATATTTCTATTTACTTCGGCCGCCATACATAAAAAAAACTGCTTATTATCTTTACTGCCTATATTTTTAATTTATCAAGAAATCTTTAAAAATCAATTCAATAAAATCTTGCCTTTTAATGTGAATCTCTTTTTTCTATGAAGCTAATTTTGTTCGCTTTCAGCTTGAAAAAAAAAAAGTTTATTGGATTTCCACAATTACAATATTAATTTTATGCTTAATTGCTGCTTAGAAAATAGGAGTTCTTTGCGTGCAGGATCAGGGATAGAACAGGCTCGCTTATCACTGCTTGTACGGTAAGTTTTGTAGGTAGGTTTTGTAAGTATATATATATATATTTCTGTGTGTGTGTGTGTGTGTGTGTGTGTGTGTGTACGTGAAAACCATAATGTAAAATAAAATAAACTAGCCGGTGGGTATCCCGAATCACACTTATACTGACACCACTTACATTCACATAATACACACAGGGCCAGTACAGGTCATTGATATTAAGCAAACCTATAAGCAAAGTCTAGCTCATCATACACATTCACCCACATTTAAATCGTGTACAGACGACCATCTCCTGTGTGCAAACACTAACAAGTAAGACATTCATAAAAGATCTTTTAGGCTGCAGTGGATTTGGCTTTATAGCTACAACGGGCAACGCTCCATTTACATGGTCTTCTTCTTTCCTACATTCATGCTCATTATAATGGATATGAGAAGAAGAGACATTGGGTTTATGAGATAATAAACTGGAAATAATGCTGAACAATATATAATAGAAAAGTAACACAAACTGCCAGGACTTTACACGAATAGAGAAATTAGAGATTGAGAATGTGTAGGGAGAAGGATAGTAGATGATTGCTGACGCGTTATAACTGCTGTATAAACTGTTTAATGACTGCCCCATATATGGCTAATGCAATTGTATTTAAGCAGTCTCCCACTCTAGTGTGGCCTCAAGTGAGACTCTCAATTTGTGTGTGTGTGTGGTCTCTCTCTGCTCGGATCCTATTGCACTCATTCTCTGCGATAGATCCACAAATTTTATTTTAGTGTATTCATGGAAGTGTCCATGGGGAACATTATAGCATTATACGAAGGGAAAAAGAACGCTCAAAATCTCACTCCAGGCCATAAGACAGAATTGGATCTGAGGCTTTGTCTAGCAGGCAAGCTAGGCCAAAAACTAGGATATCCAAAGTATATCTTGTTCTGAATAGGTCCTCAATCAAATCTCCTCTCAATTAAATATTCATCAGTAGATTAATGAGAGTTTCCTGTGTCTCTCTCTTTAAAAAACAAAAAAAAAAAACGGATTTGAAAGAACCTCCTTAAACCCCACTATGGGATCCAAATATGTGCCTCAGAGAACCCAATGAAAGACATAGCAAATCTCAATTTACAGCCATGTTTGTATCCTCAAATAGGAGTTCATCTTCTTTTGAAGCTGTCCAGGCCTGGAAGCTAGAAAGATATGTATCAATGTTTCTAGAAAGATTGGAAGGCTGGAATGTATTTCTCGGAGACAATGGGCTAGTAAATGCAGTTCAGTTTTGAGAGGTATTCTTGGCCGCCATTATAGTACTGAATTCGTAGCTGAAAATTTTTAGAAATTGGTTTGGGAATGCCTCGGCAAACTTATGACAGATGTAGTCTTTCAATTTGATACAAGAACATATTAGCGGATTAGGTAATGTGATGGCTTTGTCATTGCTAAAGAGGCCATTAAAGATGTTGTTCACTAAAGACTCGTAAAGGCTTATCCTTTTAACGTCTGTGGGAATATTGTTGCAATTCTGTCGCACTTCAAATTATCTTTGATGGTCTTCTTAATGCTCATGCATACGGTACTAGTGAGAATTGTGAGATAACGAGGATAACTTCCTTCGTTTGCAAAGCTTTGCGTACTTAGGGAGAAAGGTTTACACAAAATTATAGTGTCATAATGTTATACCTAAGATAATGTGTTTATGTCTTTTCTTCAGAACGAATATTGGAATATCGTTAGTGATAATATTTGGTCTATAAAATGATTCAATGAATACAAGCAGTTGTCGGGTATGGTTATTCAGTATTGCAGATTTTGATGATCAAGAAAATCTTCCACCCATACACCACAGTACCTAATGACTTCGACAAAAAAAAACAAAAAACAATAATCAATATTATCTAGAAATTCAAATAAAATTTCCTCACAAACGTTTAACTAACAATAGTGAAGTTATACACGTCAGAGAATAATTGGGTAAACTTTGAACATTAAATTTAAGTACCTAGTTTATCAACTAGATATCGTATATGGTTTCTATCTGTCATCAGAGGGGTCACACAGGAATTAATTAATAGTTTTAACAATGTTTCCTAATAATAAAGTGTATTTTATATGTCAAAGTTTGTGCCATTAACAACTGGTACAGTTGTGTTAATGAGGCGACCGCCTGTTACAGATAGTTCTAGTGTGATGATCATGTTCAATCGATGATTCAGAGATATTTTATTTGATCATTAATAGCATGTCAAAAGTTTTTGATTGTTGTTGTAAGATGACATATGTTTGTTTTGTTTTTTCCGGTTGGCACATATGGTTGATTAAAAGGGTTTACATGAAAGTGTTACGTTAAATAAATCTGCAAAACTTTTCAAGACCAGCCATGAAGGGTTAGTGGCCTCCTGCATTGAACGTTCAATGTTTATCAGTGCGTATTTTCTGTTTCATTCCATGCATTTAGCTCATCACAGTTACTTACATTGTAATATGCAGTTGCGAAATGAAGAAGGAATTGAGGGGGAAAAATATGAGTGATTTCTCTCTTTTATTGTTGGCAATTGTGTTAAATTTACTAAATTAAATTCTCACCAGAATTACAGCGTCTGAGTCCAAAAAAGTGGTTTCTAGAAATTGGGTTTGTTAGATAAATGAACTGGAAGTAATCCTAAACACTGTACAATAGTACTGCCTGGACATTACACTAAAATATATAAAATAGTAGTGAGATGTAAAGAGAAAGGTTGTTGACGCGTTGTGACTGCTGTATGAACTGTGTCAACACTCCCTCCTATGGTTAACACAGCTGTATTTAAACAGATTCTCCCACTCTAGTCTGGCCCAAACTACTAAGTGATCCTTTCAATTTTTATGTCTCTCTCTCTGCTTTGGCTCCTTCTCTTGGATCCTATTAAACTACGTATGTGTGTATTGTGCCAATATAACTCATAAACGGAAAATCGAAGTATGATCAAACTAGATAGTTCTTTTGAAGCACTACCAATGAAGCACTACAATAAGGCTTCGGTCAACCGGAAACATTACTTTCCAGAATGGAGTTTGCGTTTTTTCTTGGCTGTAACGATTTTCATAATTTGTGTATAAATATATAATTTGTATTTTTATATAATTTAGCTTATTATACGATTTTAACATTTTTATAATATTAACAGGAATTCCAATTTGGAACTTGAATTTCTATTTGACACGATCGCAATACCTTATACCAAGGAGTAAGTGAAAGTTATGAGGTTGCTGGTAAATGGTGTTGGGTTGTGTGGTTGAACTTGACAATGCAAAACAAAAAGTGTATGACAAAAAGAAAAATCGCACGACATTTTTTGCATGCACCATCACTTATATCATGATTAATCTAATAAACAGTGGACCTCTAAATATAGTCTATTTGTAAATAAAGAGTAACCAAATTTCTTCTTTTAACATAATAATTGCAGGTCAATTGCATTATGACCTCCTTAATTTTTTTTTTTTTTTAACATCTGATTATCGCTGTATACTTTCTTTCTAGTTCTTCGATTACTTTAGTCTTGTTTATTTCTACGTTCATTGCACACATATTTTTCACATACGTGCTAGCGTGTAGTTGATCTATAATCAGAAAATATGTAAATATAAAACAGCAAAAAATATGCAGAGGAGAAGTATAGAGGTAAAGGGGGGGAATTCCTCACAGCAGAGTTAAAACCGGAAAGAAAGTGATAAATTCCTTAGCCTGTTGCTTTGCGTCTATGTGTATATATAAAGTTTTAGTTGAATTATATTTACCTACATATACTTCCGGTTGGCATATATATAATGTAGAAGTAACTTCCTATTTTCACCCTTATCCCCAAACCTTCCGGGTTCGTGAACATAATTAAAAAAAAAAATAAATTGTTATTCAGAAGGCCGTCCTTTGTTCTATAAATGAAATTGAGTGGAAGGGAGATGTTAATAATATAATTATTATATATGTATATATAATACCTATATCTGATTAATTTATTTCACATAATGACTACGATGGCAGTGTATAATATAATATTCGCTGAGCCGGCTATCCCCCAACCCAATATATTGCCGTACTTAAAAAGCTTTCATGACGCAATATTAATTTGTGTTAAACACGCACTCTTCAATAGAAAACAAGAATTTCTATCAGCTGTTTTGTTCTCTTTTTTTTTTCTCTGTTTTTTATAAAATGAGGATATTTTAAGTTGTTTTTGATGAGATAATAAAAACCGGTTTTGTTTCGGTAAATATTTGTTTTAATAAATTTATTTATTTATTAACACTTGATTTAAGATTAATTCATTTATTAAATAATTAATTTATCATTGCATTAGCAAATAAAAGCTAGGAATGTTAAAAGAGTTCTTTTAAATTTAGGATATTAGTCTAAAAGAGTCTTAATTTGAATTGGTCATTATGTCATCAACGATGATGATCTTTCATGATCGTTACAATTTACAATCTTCCGTGCGTAATTGGGATAGAAATGAGAATACTGGTTTTGAATAATGATCAAATAATTTTTTTGGAGTTACTGAAGTATTACAAGTTATTGAAGTATGAATTACAGTTGCCAAGCGAAGAGCGGTAGCTTAGCATAATAACGCTGGCAAAGTTGAGCTAATCACATCCTCTTTGCATATTCTAACGATTGTTTAGCTGTTTAGCCAGTTTTTTTTTTGTGGGGGGGGGGAAGAATTAAATGTTTAGCAAAAATTCCAATTTTGAAAAGAATTGTCAGTTCAAATTTGAAATTTGATTGGAGTAAAACAAATTCGTATCAGTATAACAGACTAAATTAAAAAATCTGGTGTGAAACACTCACACAACTTTCTCTTACCCCTTTTCTCAAAATTATAATTGACAATTTCATAGTTTGTGTACCAAATTTAACGAAATTCGTCGAAAAGTGAAAAAACTGTTCAGTAAAAGCGAAAAGCGCACTTCCGGTTTACTAAATTTCTTAAAACTTGGAATTTTGGCCATCTATTTATTTCCAATTAATTTTGTTTGGATGATAGAATTGTATAATCAACTGTGATAGCACTTTAGAGAAAAACATAACCCCACCCCTTCCCTAAAAGTGCCCTTAAATAATTTTCCCAGAGAAATGTTTTAAATAAAAGTTGTAGATCTTTGTATACGTGGTTGATGTTCCAAGTTTCAAGAAAATCGTCGGAGCCATTTTTGAGAAAATCGCAAAAAAGTAAAAAATCCAACTAGTAAAGTGGTAGTTCCGGTTGAGGAATTTTGACAGATAACGTACCGTCAGATCTCATGGTGATACCTAAACAGAATATCAAGTTTCAACTTTCTATGGCTTTTCGTTTTCGAGCTATGCTGTTCACATACATACATACACACACACACACACACACACACACACAACCATTTGCTAAAAAACCACTTTTTTGGACTCAGGGGGACCTCAAACGGATATTTCCGGTGAAAACTCCATATCGAAAATTTGACACGATTACAATACTTCCTGTTACTAGGAGTAAGAGAAAGTAAAAACGAATCATTATAAAATGTTACACTCACAGATTGCAAATCCCAGTCGTTTCTACAAAAAAAAAAAAAATTATAACAATTCCCAATTATAAAATAAAAATTGTATCAACCGATTCTTTATTAATAAATAAAATAAATACAGTGACCTAATGTACACACATATACACATACGTAGAAATATATATATATATAAATATGGGATATTAATACTATCGTAATCCCTCTCCTACTCGAAATGCTCACTCAGTTCACTTTGATAAAAAAAAAAGAGTTAAAAACTCTGGATGACTTTGCGAATAACTTAAAAAAAAACCTGGAATATTAAACTGTTTTATCCCGGTACAAAATAGATACTTGATTACAGCCTGTTATGTTGGAGCCAGTGATGAAAAAAGGATTGAATATTCCCACCCCTCCAGCAATTTATTAAAAGGCTTATAACCATTCTATTTTTATGCATATATATATATATATAGACTTTCAAATAAATATTATATACCACCATATAAATGTGTTATATATAAACGTATATCCAGCAAATATTATTTGGGGTTCACTAAGTCCTATGTCCTATGTATGTACATATATGTATGTATGTATATCTGTAACTCTGTATTTATGTTTATCTGTTTGTAATTTAAACAGTAATGTTTGTCTCTCTCTCTGTGTATTTTGTTGGATTAAATTTTAAAATTCAAAATAATACCACCTGGCTAAATAATGTCACAGATGACTTATTTTGAAAATTATAATATTTATAATAATATTGTTATTGTTTAAATAATATTGTAATAATAATAATAATAATAATAATAATAATCATAATAATAATAATAATACCAGTATAATTTGTATTTGCCAGATTTAATAACAGTACATTTGTGTTTTGCCTCATAACATTGATATACAACATTTCACCACAAGTATCATCATCATCATCATCATCATCAACATATGTGTTGTATTAATTTTAAACACAAATCTCCATTTTAATTAACAAAATTTGCGAAATTAATATTGTAATACCAACGTACGTGTGTTATTTTGCATATATGCCTGTAGAATTTGCGTGGGCAATTATTCGTGTTTAGTGTGCCTATACAAGCAGAAAAC
This sequence comes from Triatoma infestans, assembly GCA_011037195.1. Taxonomy (NCBI): domain Eukaryota; kingdom Metazoa; phylum Arthropoda; class Insecta; order Hemiptera; family Reduviidae; genus Triatoma; species Triatoma infestans. Next base: position 86,880 of record JAAEAF010003765.1, on the reverse strand, counting down.
TAGGTTCATCATCATTTATAGTCCCACTTCCATTAGCACTAACCTAGATTACAGCATGGTTAAATACCTAGACTATTCCTTACAGGGACAAATAAAGGGGAATCTCCTAGATCTTATTGATTTGTTACGGCTTCCCTAAGTAGGGGGAGAGTCGTCTTTAACAATGTGTATAGTTTTATGAACCAAGAGTTTTTATTTCGGGTCCACTATACCCAAATAGTTACACAAATCAATTATCTCCGCAATGTTGGCTGAATTTTCGAGCTCCAGCAAACGTATTGTTCGGGTTTTTAGACTGGGAAACCTGTACTGGGACTCAGAAGAAATGATTGTTCCCATTTTCCCGGTTACTAGGTTTTAGTTGCTTTATTAGTTTCTCTTTATTAGTAGGGGTGGGGGGAAGGAATAATTAACCACTCCTTCAACGATCTGTTGGCATAAATAAAAGGGCCTTCAGTTGGTGAAGACAAGAGTTTGTCTGATGGTATGCTAAATCCAGCAATTGAATTGCCTAACCTCTGCCGAATTTATATGTTGTCTTGGGGACGCCCCTTCTTTGACTTGCTAGGCTGGCACACAGAAAGAAGAGAAAAACCCTGAGTCTTTGGAAAAATTGCGTAATTTTGAACAAAATTTTTACTAACTTAACTGTAATATTGTAAAAGGAAGTCAGCTTTCGGTTAATGGCATTGACCGAACCTTAGCGATTTATTTTGTTCTATGGATTTACTTTTAACACTTATTTACAGACCGTTCGCTAATATAAGTTTTTCTTATCCAAGAAAACAGTGAATATGTCCTACCGGTGATTTAGAAAAATCTGCCACGAAAGCAGTATTATCTTTAAACTCAACGAACCCCTTTATTTAACAGGAATTTTCCAAACATATTATGTTATAAAATTACTATACATAATTATTTATACATAATTTTTCTGGAACCATTCATAATTTTTTCAATGTTGTCTTCGTTCCCTTGAACTCCAACCATATCCTTTTTTTAGACGAAGTACGATAGACTCTTGACTATGACATGCCATTTCTACTTTTTATCATTAAGTGTCAAAGTCATTATATGCCTTTGATTGTAAAAACCTTAAAGCGTGTAGAATGCCTTTACGTTTTGCAGGAACCGAACAGCATGATGTATACTTTGGGAGATCTCTTGAATTATTGAATCAAACGCATGTCATGCAATGGATATATCAACGGATTGTAAGATATAAACTGAAAGGGGGAAAAAAATGGTTTAAAGGAGACGAAACAGAACGATTTAAGAGCAATGGTCAAATATTGAGCTACGAAAGTAAACAATAAATAACCAGCAAAACACTGTCAACAAATAGCGTTCGCTTTCTGAACAAAACCATACATTAATAATAAAACCAGTTATTGTAAATGTGTATTCAATTGGTTAATTTAATTGCTTCATTCATGCAAATATTGCAAATAGAGCTGTTTTGAAATTAAACAACTTGTAACGTGTAATTGAAATTAAAAGGTAATTCAACCACTACTAACTAGATTGTCCGGCCGAGTAATGATCAATATGACGCTCAGGGATGATGATGAACATTCTAAATCTTATAGCACTGAGTTGATAGGACTACAAATTACAGGGACTGACTTAGAATAATTTTTGAGTGGCTAATAATAATTTTTACAAGATTTTTACTGTTGTAAAAGAAAATACGGCGATCCTGGCGAATTTCAGAAATTATGTTTTGTATACAAGTTGAATTGACATCAAGAGAATACAAAAAAAAATATGTTTTTAAAACTGTGATTATGTATCTTATATTTATGTATTTGTGTACAAAAGTATTTTATTACAAAAAAAAAAAATTGCAAGAAATTCCTACTTGATATGCTATAAGGTACTTACACTGTGTCCGACATGAAAAGTTTCAAACAAAAAACCGTTACCGAACAATTTGCTTGAAAAAAAGCATCTACGATTTTCTTTAAATTTGTAATGTTAACTTCACACGTAGCAGTTTTATTTGAAAAATTGCTCTTGACTATGTAATTTAAGCGGAAGAAGTCAAGAGTTTAAACAATCTAAACCAAAATTTTTGCTGAGAAAACTGACCAAAGCGCTACATGTTATCTTCCAGTATAATCATTGTCAAGTAGTTCTGATGTCTTAAAATCGAATACGTATTATTAGACTTTCTTATATTTTATGTTATACTTTAAAGAAAAAGAAAAAAAAAAACTCTGCTTTTCAAAAAATTCGGTAAAAGAAAGTGACACGAGTTTTTCGTTTTAATTAAACGGGCATTTCTGTCGCCAAAAATGCTGTCGTCAATCAGTTCTCATATTAATCAATAGTCACCACCAAATCTGAAAACACTTCAGTAATCCTGAAAATGAAAAATAAAAAAATAAAAAATGAATAAAAAGAAACTTTGTTCAAAATAGTTTATCTGCTTTGTCAGATTTATCACTAGAAGGGTCAAAGTTGTAAACAGGTAAACGCTCAAATGCTGGTGTTAAATACCCACTTTTATAAGTCACAACCTTGCCAGCGACCTCTATCTAAAGCTGAATACAATTAATATAAATTTTATAATAAAAAGAATAAATAACCTATTTATCTTTATTTTTTATTTTATTTTATTTTTTTATTTGATTTTATTTATTTTCCCATTTTATTTTATTTATTTATTTATTTTTTTTTTTTTTAACAAAAACAGTTTTTACTATGTTCGTGTTCTGTTGAGCGTACCATTTTCACATTAACGCTTCATTGGCAGCTTTTTTGTTGGCTTATGTATGTTTTAGCTTCTCCTTCCTTTGACGGGTTATACCATGTTTTTTTTTTCCACCGGCTTATTGAATTACGGTCAGTTAGTTTATTTTGGAAATTTTAACCAATGTTTTCAAGGAACATATTTTTTTATTTATTTAGGTTTATTTGATCTTTTCTAGAGTATTATATATATATATATATATAGTTTTCATCCTAGTTGTAATAAATATTTCGTAAAATCTTTTTGGAGAGCGTGGTCCTGATAAATTAATAGTTGAACACAAGATAGTGTACAAATTTAAGCAAACTTTGAACTTATATTTCTGTAAAAAACTTATCCCCTATTTTGTTTCTTTGGATTTCATATCAACCGGCAATGATACTTATCGGTGAGTCTGTTACTTTTCATAATCTTCTATAACCGTTAAAAAGCAACCAACAAGAATTTTTAGAAAAATGATGTTAATATTGAAGTATGCTCCCGCCCTATCTCCGCCAACCTAATTTGGTAGTTGGATGTTAAAATAAAATAAAAATATATAAAATTGTCAAATTTTCTATGTTATAAAACTTGGAAATTTCGTACTCACTTGTTTTTAACTTAAATTAAAAGTGGTGGAGTGAACATTGGCTAGCAAAGAGGACAAAAAGAAATTAAATTTATTTACCTCATATCCAGAGAAACATAAGGGCAATTATATATGAGTATAAACTCATTTTGCTCTGTGCAAGTATGTGTTATCGCACTGTTTGCCTGAAACACCCTGATGATGGGCGAACGCCCGAAACCGGTCGATGACCACAAAAAAGGCGGAACATATTCTCTGATGCTTTCCAGCTCTGCGGACACAACCACAAACAACTCTGTCAATACTTTGTGGACTGCGCCATATACATAAACAAACAAAAAATATGAAGAACAAATTGCAGGCCAAAGAAACGTTTTTTAACGGAAAATTGTGAATTCCTTTGAGAAATTTTTATTGGTGTTTATCATCAATTATCTTTTACCCCACTAGTGTAAATGGCAAAATAAAAATGGCAAAATTTTTTTCATGAAAACTTTGTAATCCACATTTTGATAATTTATAAAATAGAGACCTATGAAGGGGAAATTAATAAAAAAAACTCTAAATTAGATTTTTCATAGAAATAACTAGCTATAAAGAATTAACCAATCACAATGTAGAAAGTGAAGGTGTTCAAACGATGACGTGTAAGTTAGCCCAATCAGAAATTTACAATATGGTGTGGACCACGCTCACATTTGATACCTTCACTTCTACGCTGCGATCTAATTATCTAATTATTTCTTTGAAAAATCTATTTTAGAATTTTTTTTTTACTAATTTTCCCTCCGTAAGTATTTCATAAATTATGTAATTATGCTATACAAAATTTTTATAAAAAAATGCAAAAAATCAAGTTATTTCTGACATACTATTTACTGTTTTATACAATATTAATGCAAGCTATAAAGATAAAAATCAGTATTTTCCTTCCATTGTTGATAGAGAAACTCAGAGCAGAATTAGGCAGAAATGCAAGATCTTATGTAAGTCCGCTATTTAATTGGCCGTTTATACTAATGGAAGAAAATAAAATTGATGTTAAACAACCATAAAAATTCCTTCAAAGAATTCATAATATTTAGTTAAAAAGCTTTTCTTTGATCTGAAGTTTGTAGCTATTCATTATAACTTTTGTGGTGTAGATTTATGGCTGTTTTATATCTTATTTAGTTTCATAAAATGATATTAGTAATGAACCTTATTTACAGCCATAATTATTTTTATTTTTCTAGAAAGAACTTACATTCTTATATCCCGACGTTTGAACACTGCACACGTGTCATCTTTCTTTGAAGATCTTACGTTCATCAATCTTTTTTTGAATTATTACGATCTTATAATAGAGCGTTGTTATAAATATTAAAAATTTGAAACCAGGTTTTTTTAAGGTACGTCATGGTGAAATTTTTTTTATATTAAATTGAGTAACTATGTGTTATATTTATAAAAGAAATAACCTTATAACTGATGGTTTTGAGTACTCGTGCTGATTATATAGTATGAGTTTAGGACCACGTGGTGCCAATATAACAAAAACCATTCGTTTTTAAAAATAAACAGGACTAGTAACACATAGTTCTCAATTTACCCCCCATCAAAAAAAAAAAAAAATCACCATGACGTACCTTAAAAAAACTGGTTTCAAATTTTTAATATTTATAACAATTCTCTATTATAAGATCGTAATAATTCAAAAACAGTTTTTTTCCCTTGATAATGACACGTGCAGTGTTGAAACGTCGGGATATAAGAATGTACTTAAGTTCTTTTTAGTAAAATAAAAATAATTAAAGCTGTAACTAAGGTTCATTACCAATATCATTTTGTAAAGCTATTCAGTATATTTTCTTAATTTTATTTATATGACGCTGTCCACATATTGTAAGATTAGTTCGAAAAACTACTGACTATATAAATACGTAAATTGGAATAAGAGAATGTCTTGTAAGTGTTTCACACCAGATAATAATTTTTTTTTTTTTTAATTTATTTGAAAATTTACAACTGCTGGTACGCTTGCGTTTTGAGATGACTTACAATCACGGGAATGGAGAAATTACCCAGTGGTGACCCTCCACATTATTTCGCTGCACACTTATAAGAGATCACGAGGCCACTGCCGCCTCAGTCGTCGAGGAGGGTTATCTGGAATGGCTGCTGAGGAAAGATGGTGAATTAATGGATTGTGATGATGTGCGAGACGGGTGTGAAATTTGCGGTAACGTATTTGGACCAGGTCACTTATAAATGGAATCTGGAGATCGGAATGTATTGTCAGGTTAGAAACGTAAAATGGAGCATTGGTTATACAACGGAGTATTTTGGATTGTAGGGTTTGGAGGCGGTGATGTTGGAACGCTTGGTTGAGCCCCATAACTCGAGTCCGTAAGTCCAAATTGGTTTTAATAGGAGATTGTAGATAAGTAATTTGTTGTTTAAAGTTAGTTTTGAGCGTCTGTCTAGTAGTCGCTTGAGTAGGCTGTAACGTTTTTTTACTTCGTTTCGTTTCAGCCTTGTATGTGGGTTCCATGTCAAGCGTTTGTCTATATAGAGTCCTAGATATTTAATTGTATCAACGCATGGTAATAAGATGTGGTTCATATGAACTGGAGGACAAATGGACGTCTCAGGGTGAACGTTATATTTTTGCTTTTTTGGACGTTAACCTTCATTCTCCATCTGCAAAACCATTTCTCTAGGGATTGCAAATGTTGCTGAAGGTTACGTGTGCTTAGGACAGGATCGGGATGTGGGGAAAGAATGGCTGTGTCATCTGCGTAGGTAAAGTATGAGTGTTCGGATTGGTTGGAATATCGGCACTATATATTGTGAAAAGAATGGGAGCAAGGGTACTTCCCTGTGGGACACCAGCTGCTAAAAGGTAATAGGAAGACAAGGAGTGACCAACACTTACACCGAAATTTCTGTGTGAGAGGTAAGAATTAAGGATGAGGTAATAGGTATAAGGAAGGATGCTCTTGAGCTTCCACAACAGCCCATGGTGCCATACCCTATCAAATGCTTGCGCAATATCTAAGAAAGCCCCAGAACAATACTGTTTTCGCTCAAGTGAGGAAGCGATGACGTCTACAACGCGATGGCATTGGTGAACGGTGGAATGTAGGCTTCGAAATCAGAACTGATGGTTGGGTATTACTTCAGAGTCTTCAAAGAGATTGTGAATTCTCTTGAGGATGAGTTTTTCAAGAATCTTACCCATCAGGGGTAAGAGACTTATCGATCGGTAGGAAGTTAGAAGATGATGAGTTTTGGAGGGTTTGGGTATCATTTTTATTACAGAGAATTTCCATTACAAAGTAAGTGGTGCGGAGAACTGAATTGTACATTGTTGTAAGAAGTACTATTACTTTCTTTGGGAGATGAGATATGATTTTTGATGTAATTCAGTCAAAGCCTGGCGCTTTTTTGGATGCTAGGTGTTTTATGATGTGAGAAACTTCGGAAGGGGTAAACGCCTTGGGAGGTGGAGAGAGTTGGAACTACTAATTGGAGATTGTTCCAAGAACATTTAGAGCAAAAAATAGATTTGAATATTTCTTTAAAGACTAGAGAGGAGATTGTCGACGCTGTCTATTACTTAATTTACTCAATACAAACTTCTGCTTGGGACTCAACACGAATCATTAAGAAAAATACCACACACTACACGGACAATTTACCACTACATATCAGAAAGTTAATACCTAAGAAACGTCGAGCTAGATCAATTTGGCACCAAACTCGGTATCCATCAGAAAAAAGAATATACAACAAACTGACTAGACAGCTGAAATCTGCCCTAGCAAAACTAAAAGTGGAAGACACAATTATTACACAGCATCTCTCACAACTGAAAATAAATCTTTATGGACTGCAACGCGACGAATTCTTTCCTTTAAAAACACACCATCACCACTCCGTAAAGATAATGGAATGTGGGCCATAACTGATGACGAAAAAGCAGACTTGTTTGCCCAATACCTAACCACAGTCTTCCAAGCTCATCCTGACACATCTGATCCTGATTTTACACATCAAATAATAAAAATTTAAATAAAGATTTTAAAAAATTTAAATAAAAATTTAAATTATAAAAATTTTATTTTCATACTATATTTATGGTATTTTTTTATTTTTTTTAAATTTATTTTCTGGATAGGTGCGGCCAAATGACAATAATTGCACACAAGCGGCCAAATATCTACAACCGGCCCTAGAAATTATAAATCTGAAAATCAGATGTGTCAGGATGAGCTTGGAAGACTGTGGTTTCTAATTATATTTTGGAAGCATATATATATATGGTCTTGGAAGACCATATATATATATGCTTCCAAAATATAATTAGAAATTGTACTTCTGGCAAACCAATTTTCTTCCAACTCAGAATTTTGGTACACGAAATCTTATTAATATTACATAGATGGCTGAATAATATAATGCATTGAAATCATGCCAGGGACTAAGAGAAAGTAAAAATAGAATTTAGCTCTTTCTGTCAATACTCAAATCTTGTTCCATAGAAAATCAATTTGTTTTGCTCGGTTCATTGTTTGAGTAATGAAAAGGAGTATACTGTGCGTGTGTATTAGAATAATGTTGTTATTAAAATACTCGCCTACTGTTTATAGCTAATTTGACTAATGTTCCAGCTTCGTACACACTCACTGACGTATATTTCTTAGAAACACACACACTCACATACTTATTCTATGCTGTTTTAATTACCAGCATGACAGGATTGGCTGTTCCTTTGATTAAACACTACCTTCTCCACAAAACACTACGAACGAACAAACACCCTTTCTACTTAACTAATGCTTGATGTAGTAACACACCCTGCGCTCTCTATCAATTCAAGTTTTACCCCCACCCACCAAACAACACAGACACACATATACGTACACTCAAAATGCCACCCTTACTGAAAATTTTGTTTGACATTAGTTGTACCCGCTAATTTCAGTACAAATACAAATCCACCCGGTTAATCAAATACAATATTCACATATGAGTATGTTTCTCTTTCCTTTGTTAACAACATGGCCTGAATTCCTGGGGGGGGGGGATATTAAAATCATTAATTTTTTTACCCTTACACTTCAAGCACCAGGTAGGCGCCTACCTGGTTGATGAGTGTAAACAAGTTTTTACCAAATAAATGGATATGCTTAATATTAGTCTCTCTACATTATGATGAAATGGCATTCTACATTAGTCTAATGATACCGCTTCCCCTAGAATTTCTCTAATATTTCTCAGAAAAATGTTCCAAACAAAAATGATAGGCTTATCTATGCATGTCTTAATTAGTATACACCAAGTTGAAAGATTAAAATATATACCAACAGAAAATCCTGAAACCATTCCTCCCCACCCAAAAAAAAAAAAAAGTTTTCGGTAAAATTGCGCTTTCCGGATTATCCATGAACTTCGTAATTTCTACAACACATTTATCAGTATATCTGGGTGACAAGGCAAACCTACATATTAGAGGCCTAACATTTTCTTCTCCTTCCTATTCCAAGATATTCCTCAAGAATCAATTCCCCAGGAAAACTTCTTTTGATAATCCTGTCTTTTCTGTAGTGTGTGTATGTGTATAAAGAATTTAAAGAAAAATCATTGATCGTTTAAGAAAATCGCCAAAAACAAAATTATTCCGTAAAAAGTTTTTGGATATTGACCCATATTTTCCTGTCGGAACAAGCAAGAGATTGCACAAAAACACACATACAGTGACATATATACGAGTAAAAAACAAAACTCTCTTTCAAAAATCTATAAAGAATGCATTATTTTCTTTGATTTTAATTAAAAGAAAGTTAAAAAGCAATTACAAAATTAATAACTTTAAAACTTTCTAAAAAGAAATTTTTATGGTTTCATTTATTAAAAATTCTCGTAATAACTATTTCTCTCACTCTCTCTCACTCCCTAACATTTTCTCATGCCATAATATTGCGTTTGTCTCAAGAGTTTTCAAATAGAAAATACATTGAAGCACATTCAATGGCCGACATGTATGTTCTGTATGTTGTGTTTGTGTGTGTATGTTTGTGTGTCTGATCTAAAGAATTCAAGAAAAAAAAAGGCAGTAAATTCAAACCTGAATATACCATCTTTTAGGCATCATTTTGTGGCATCACATTGTGATAACATCAAGATTTCGATCAAAATCCATCAGAACCGCAAGTGTGACTTACTGATTTTTTTTTTTGTCCACTTTTTCACTATTTTCTCAAAACAAAAACATTTTTCTTTAATCTAACTACACAAATGATTTTTATTAGAATGATTGCTCTGGAAAAATGAAAATAATTGATTCTAAGATTTCTGACTTTTAAGATTTACTGATTTCTTTGATCACTTTTTCAGCTATTTCCTTGATAAATGCTTTGGCATTTCAGGAAATGTTCGTTTCCTTTATCTACATAATATTATAGGGAACTAAAAGTGTACCTATGAAGAATACTTGCCAATTAGAATTTGCAAGAGGAAGGGAAAAATCATTTGAATATTTCATATGAAACTTTTCTCCATAAATATTATATTTTCCAGGCGATTTATTTATTTATTCAACAATTAATAAATTATTAGCAAATTATATTACTGTTCATTATTTTGTGTAAAATAAAATTCACCAAGTAATGAAATGTTAAAAGTATTCATTATATTACATTTCCATTCACTGTTGTATTATGTGACCGGCAGTAATAATTTATATTATTTTTTTATTTCATGTTTCATATTTCATGCCATTTCACAAAGAGAGAAAATTAATAATGAAGAAAAAAGGATAATAATGTTAAAAATAACAGAATATTTCGTATATACCATTCTGCGGTCATATTTATCAGCTTCATACATTTCTGTTGTATTAAGTTTTTAATAATAACATACAGCCAGTATTTGTGTATGCAGTAGGAAATGAGTTTATCACCAAATTAGCCTGCATTTTTTTATTGTTAATAAATTACTATACTTGTCCATAATTGTTACTAATGTAATTTTATTAGATTTTACTTTGATATTTTAATTTTAAGTTGTTGTCAATGGCACTAAATGGCTTTAATTATATTGTATGATTAAATATTTATTTATACATGAACACTAATTAGCGAACAATTTTTCAATTTTTCTATAATATTGTACAACGAATATTCCCAAACCATTTCTATCATTATGTGAAGCCTTTTATTTCTTTTTACAATGTCTTACTTTTAATATGACGAAGGATTGCGATCGTGCTAGATTTGCGAAATTGCCGGAAATACATGTTTTGTGGTCCCCTAAATGCGAAAAATATGGTTTGCAGCGAATAGTCTATACATATGGGTGTGGGTGCCTGCGTGTATATGTTAACACAAATATCGCAAAAAAAGAAGAAAATTCACTGGAATTCCGTTGGGGTTCCGTTTAGTGCGACATTGCTCAATAATTTTGTTCAGTTTGTCGTGATTTTCTCAAAAAAACGGCTCTAATGATTTTCTTTAAACTTTCTATATTATCTATATACACACACACACACACACACACACAAATACCTATCACTTTTATTTGTAGCAATTTCTCCCCAAAAATTGATTTTTTTGGGCGTTTTGGGTTTGGGGTTTTGAGTAGCGTTATGCTTTCCTCTAAAGTACTACATGGGTATAATGTATGTTTTTACTACCTAAAAGAATCATTGAAAGCATTGATAGAATTCAAAATTTGAAGAAACTCAATTAAATGAACGTGCAATTTTTCATATTAAGTCTCTTGTGAGTTTTTGAAATTTTCTTCAAATTTAGAAATGCTTGCTACATAAATAGAAACGTCTCACTTTTATTTGAAATATTTTTCTGAAAAAATTGATTTTAGAGGTGTATTGGTGGGGGGGGGGGGGTCTGTCACTTGGTTTAAAATTAAATTTGCAAAAGCTTACTTAGTTTTGACACAGAGCGCTCTACATAAGGCCGTTCAGGTATAGAAGTAAAATTCCCACCGCCCATTTGTATAGCTAATTATTGTAACATTGCAATTTTTAAGATCATTTCTTAATTAAATCGTATTAAATAGAGTAATGTGAAAGACGTGCGAGTGTTTCACACCATATTTTTTAATTAATCAACATATATCAACAACACTCAAAGGTATTTTCGTTATCACTCTATTATTTTCAATGTTTGCTGGAACTTCTTCAAGGTTGTGTTCTAAGTCTTCTCTTTTATACCTTCTTTTTTGCAGATATTGTGTATATGATATTAGCACTGATTTTCGATCTTGTTCTAGCCTCTGGAACTCTTCAGATCCATATGATTCAATTAATATGCTGTAAATCCAGCTTAAATCAAAAACATCATAATTCTTTTTCGCACTATTATTCCTACAATTCACATCCCAAGTATTAAGACTATTTTCAACTGTGTATCCGATAGAATTCCCTAGAGAAATGGGCCTCTCTCTTATCGGGTGTCAAATGTAAATACTAGGAAATAAAAGAATGGGAAACAAAATGTCCAAATATTTCTTTTGTTATTCGCTAAACGAAGAAATTTTATCTGAATGTTAGCTGGTCCATGGGCTTTGCTACTTCTTTCAAACTGTTCCTGAATTCTGGCAATTTTAGTTGACGATTATGCATTAAACAAACATTACCTCACGTTATTTCTGGAATTTATAAAATATACATTTTGGGTGTCTGTTAAGAAAACTTTAGATTTTATGTTTGTAAAGTGAAAGCAAAATAAATTTATTAATAAACTTTATTTATTTAAGTAAGTGACAACAAAGCAGCTACAACGCCAGCTAGATTGTCACATTATTATTATTATTATTATTATTACGGTAGATAATGGAATAACAGTGGATATATTAAAACAAGAAGTGACAAGGTTTTGGAGTACAATGAGCTAAATGGAATACACAACCAAAGGCAGAATTAATTTCATTGTCATTACGCACACATACACACACACACACACACACACACGCACATAAATTATTGTCTAATATTTGACTAGTAATTACACTTGCCTAAACACTTATAAATATTAACAGATACATTCTAATCTAGATGTTAATTAAATGCTACAAAATATTTGGAACTTAGAAGAGAATCTATATCTTTAAAGAAAGCTATCTTAAAAAATAAAGAAAACTATAATAAAATGGGGAATAAAAAATTATTTTCTAACAGTAATAATTGACATACTTTTTCTTCAAACATGGAATTATTTACTAAATATTTTGTTGCTCTTGTCCTCACGCGTTGGTCTAGTGGCTAGCGCACTCGCCTTTCGTGCGAGAATTCAGGATTCGATTCGATCCCGTGTGGGCAAAGTCGTGTTGACCCAGCATCGTGTTAAAAGTGGGAAGCTAAAGTTAGTAGTGCCCTAGACAGCGAATGCCGGAACTAAACGGCGCGAGAACTGCGGCTTACCACACGCCCCCCTATTCAAATCCCGTCTGGTAAGCCTTGGCCTTTGAAGTTTTTTTTTCGCTGCTCTTAATGCTAATAAGGTGCTAGAATCGTAACCCATATTTAAATGATAGTGTCGAAAGTAGCTAAATGTCACAGTTTTTCCAGATTGCAGAAAATCGTTGAAGATATTTTCAAGGGAAGTGCAGAAAACTTAAAACCGAAAACAAAAAAAGAAACAGAAAATCTTGCAGCATTCTGCGACTATATTTCAAAACACTACGTCATATTCCAATAGGATTCTCTCTGTAATTGTTGGCTTGATTTCTCGATCAACACTAGCAAGAATGTTGAAGGTTCTAAGAAACAAAACTAGAAAGTGCCAAAAATTCTCTCTCCATCTTGCTAATAAAGCTATAGTTAGTGGGTAGACATTAATTCCTTCTTCTCAAGCATGTGATTGGGCTTTTCGATGACGGAATTAAGTTTACGCTTCCACTATACTCGTTGACAAAGTTGCAGCCTTGTTGTTCTTTTCTGGAAACCCGGTGTATTTTTCCTTTTCTATCTCTTTCCACTAAGCAGGGCCAACCATTGCCTCTCTTACCAAATGTTCGTAATAATTTGCTAGTTTGGGTCCAGGACTTTGATTTCCTCAAAATTTATTGCATATCCAATCTTTGAGGGCATCAAAAAAATTGACCCAAACTAATAATTATAACGAACGCGAAACAATAGAAATTGAGAAAGAAGAAAACTATTTAAATAGAAATGATGGACTCGGTCTGAGCCGTAGGCTGACTGGCAGTGCCTCAAACTTTGCTCGCAGTCATACAATCTGGATTAATGTGTGTAAAACCTCACACTGCGATAAAACCATCAACTGGTTTTAACATCAAGGCTCATACAAGGCTGTCACGGCTTACAATCTAACAGACATACAAACAAACAAAAAAGAAGTTGGAAACATACAATATTTTACAGAAAATATTGTACAGTGTTTGACTTGCTTTGTAATGAATACCATCCTTGCAATGAATAATTCATAGAATATTATTGTATAATAATATATTGCAACAGATTATGCGGGAAATTTCATTTATTTTGTTATTTTTCAACCATTATCGTCCCTCCCACATTATTCTACAGAGTACATTTATCATTCCAATATTATGCCTATATTTTTTCTTTAAAGTTGAAGTGCAACATTTACACGTTATATTATTCAACCCGATTGAGAATAATCTATAATTATTAATTAATTTTCGTTATTATTAAATACGTAAATAAGAGAATCGTCCGCGTATTCACCGCGATAAAAGGGTAAATTTAACAAAAAAAAATGTGACGTCATAGCTCTTCCATATTAGGCTAAAATCCATTCTATCGGGTGATGCATCAAATAAAAGTGATAATCCTAATCTAAGAGTACATAGAAAATGTTTTTAAACTTTTTTCAAGGACAAAAAAAGGAAATTTGAAAGAAAATATCCGGAACATTGTTTCTTCTAAGCGGAGCTTCTATAAAGTTTGGAATTTTACCAAAGCATCTAGTAGTGCTTAATATCTAACAGTTCAGCAATCTATTATTTCAAAAATCTGATGTGAAACGCTCAGATCTCTTATAGCAATTAATTAATACCATAAGAAAGTGGTAGGGGGTTTTCTAACACGTATAACAAACAGTGCCCTCTATCTTAAACAATAAAGCTTCTAGCGGTAGATTAAATTTTTAAAATCCTAATAGGTTCTCTAAAAATCCCCACCTATAATGTTCTGCGATTTATTTTATTATTTTCAATAAATATTATATGCAGTTATATCTATCCAATTAAATTTCCATATTTAAAGGAAATAAATTGAGCGGTTTTCCATAAAATTCCAGACAACTCGAAAACCATTCTGTAAAGTTGCATTTTCAGTTAAACGAATTACATCAAATTTGGAATTCTAGCATTGCTTCTAATGTATCGTAATATTGTGTGGGTTGTAGTACCATAAATTGTACCGAAATTTTACTTTAGAGAAAAGCTAAACGCCCTTCAGAATCCTAAAAAAAAAAAAAAAAAAAAAAAAAAAATTTGTATGTAAATGTTATACGAAGTTTAAAGAAAATTATTTGAGCTGTTTTCGTGAAAGATCGCGAAAAACTGGTAAATGCTTATGAATAACTTTTTATTAATGTTTCACTTCCGGTGGATAGATTTTGATCAAAACTTTCGTGTCATATAAGAAGGTTTAATATTTAAACGGATTACGAAGTTTGAGACATTTTCCACGATTTCAATCAATATTTTCACTAGGAGTATGATAATGTAAAAATTTTACACTGGAGAGAGACTGTATTTCATACTTTATGATCTCATAACAGCATACTCAACTAAAACGGGCATGAAACGTCCTAGATTATAAATATATATACTTTATGTTGGTTTTATTTATAGTGATAATTTATAGTTATTACATTTACCTTGACGTAACTTAAAAGAATTTTAAGTGATTTCCTTGTTGAAATATAGCGCTATCTGCTTTGATTGATGACAACTAAACTAAAAGGAAATAAAATAAGAAGTTAATATAACTGGAAAGACAGTGTTGGAAGGTTATTATAGTGAAATAAAAAGAAAATGAAACCAGCTGTTAGCGATAAACATAATGAAGGGTGTACTCAAGTTGGCCGTGGGCTAGTCATAACAACTTGCTTGCAGTTTAATTGAGTCTTCTGTGCTAGTAAATGAGTCAAGAAGGGAAGCCGTGACAGTGTGATAGTGAGAGCGAGATTACTTTTATAGAACACTCTCATATGGTGTGTAGAGCGCGTGCCAAGCTTCTGAATTGTTTCCCCCACTTATTATGTTTTAAGTTTTGAATTAGGTGGAAGGGATAAAAAGAGAAAAGGTAATCCTAGACTTTATATTATGATATGGAGAGGTGAGTGTTTGAGTTTTCATCCCCACCATCTTGTTTTCATTACACTCACCAATCATGAAGAATTATTACTTTTTTCTTTTTTAAAGCAACGAAAGTAAATAAGTCGAGCAAGAGGGTAATTATCTTAACCGCTGTTATCCTACCTCTTATTAAGCTAGTTTAACCTAAACAATTCAAACTGGTTAACGCTTGTACTCTCCCCACCACCACATAAGAGTGGGGGAAGAGTAAGGAACACAGTGGTTGGAGGTGAACCAGCGTTCGTTCATTTGAACAGCGCTAAGGGTGGCACTTCTTACACGCACACGTAATACTTTGGTCTTATTGTCGTATTTTCCTCACCCAATTCCCCTACTCTAGTCATAAAATCCTCCCCTATCCTTAAAATACCCCACAACGACCAGCTAGCACGCTGTATAGCGTGCGATGTTTTTTCCCGCTTCTTCTTCTACTTGCTCCTCCAATCCCCGAACCCCCCCAATTTCAAATCATAATAGTCGCACGAACAATGAACTCGTAACAAAAACAAGTTCGAAGCATCATGTCGCCTAAATAAATAATTTATATTACAAGACCTGCTGTCTTGTGTATTTTTTTTTAATTTTTCCTCTTCTTATAATGACGTACTTTGGATTTAAATAAAGTATCTAAGATGTCAATACGAAATCCAGAATTATTTATATACTCCTTGCAGTAAAAACAGCCTACCAATAGCCTACTTGCCAGTCAATACCAAGGCACTCAATTGTATCCTACTCAGAGATACAGGATAGTTCAAGGCTCCCAGTCATATATCTTGTATAAATCTTTTAGTACCCCTTCGTTTCTTTCCAATTCCCTTTTTCTCCATTGTTTATCTTCTCTGGGATGAAATTTCTTAGCGATGGCTACTGCCAGCTCGCCACCATAACACGGTAATGTGGAACCCTCCATAATAATAATATAATAATAATTGTGTTTATTCAAGAAAATACAAACAAACAAAACATCTTTTACAGAGAATTAAAATTAAATAACCAAAATATTCTTTTATAGGAAATCAAAACACATTTTAGGCATGGACTTAGTCCGTCTGCCAAATTGACTGTTTATGTAACATATATCTAAACTACAGTATTATTTCAGCATTAAAAACTGAAATGATCTATTAAAAACTGTCTGTAGTTCCAAGCTGGTACTGTATACTTACACAACTTGCCCCAATCAAGGCCATTCAAATTAAGTATAACCTCACATTTCTCAAAAACTGTAGTCTAAACTCCTGTAGGATCGGACATACTCCAATGAAATGAATAATATCTTCAATCACTCCAAGATTACAAAGAGAACAATAATGCCTATTTTCACCCCTATTTACACTAAAATTTAAGTTAGACCATGCACCTCTCAGCTTCATTATTACATTAATAAACTTCAAACTATTTTTATCATTTATATAGTTTTTCTCCCCTAAATCCAACATTAATTCTTTATAAATACAGTGATATTTCGCGCTATTTGCTTTTCGCAACAGATTATCTCTAAATTCTGTTTTTATTTTTAGCATCAATTCGTTATTAAATACTCTCATGTTGTTTACTGAAATGTAATTGAGCTGAGCCATGTTTCTTACATAAATCGAGATCATCTTTATGCCACCCACTATAGCCACCTATTCAGAAGAACTCATTTTCACTCACTAAAATAGACATGTATATCACCCCAAAAGTAGCCATCTTCATGACGAGTCCAAAAATTGAAGATTCTCAAGATCCCTTGAAGAGCAAGAAAATCATCTGCAAAGTACTGACGCGTGGCTCCGAGCTGGTGGCTTCAGTGGATTCCCGGATATTGCGGATTTCGGTATGACAAAAATGTGATGACAAAATTTTTTTTTAATATAATGAGATAATAGTTTTTGATTTTTGAAAATATATCTTGAGTGTATCAACTGAATTTGCTCTGTTCAAGTCAAAGTAATCACACTGTTTTGACAAAACATCCTGATGATAGACGCCCAAAACGGGCCGATGATCACAAAAAAAAAAGCAGGATATAACGGAAAATAACTCTGATGCTTTCCAGCTCTACGGAACCAACCACAACAACAAAAAGGGAGGAAGAACGTAGAAAAATTATTGGAGTCGTTATCTAGAAAATAGTGTTAAACGGAAGAAAGAAGAACGACACTCGGTTTTCCGAACAACCGATTTCTCCAAATGTGTTATTTTTTAAACTTACTAATTCTTCTCTGCATTATATACCTACACAGTAGTTAATGGCAAAATTACAAGACATTTTCCAATGGAACACTTTAGAGGAACGCTTAACATTACAACTTCTCTCCAAAAATTCTCCACAAATAAATATCTCTGGAAAAACGTTTCTAATAACAATGACAGGCATTTAAACGTGTAGTTAGTGTACGAAGTTCAAAGAAAATTGATGAGGCCATTTTAGAGAAAATTACTGAAAACTGAAAAAGAAAACAGTAAAGTTGCACTGTTTTGATTGAAAACTTTCGTTTCCGGATTCCTGTTAGGCGCATAAACAAAGTGCCAAGTTTAAGCTTGCTTTGATTTTTCCATTTGTGAGATATTTGTACATTCGCTGAAAACATTTTTTCTCACTCAAAGGACCTCCAAACATGAATTTGTAATGAAAAATCAACTTCACAAATTTGAAAGAATCACAGGACTTTCTTTTACAGCTGGAAGAGATTGAAAACAATATTTTTATTTATTTTTACCCCAAGTCGGTAACGAATGCATCATATGGCGTGACCTTGCAGCACAGTATATCCTTGCCTTCCTTGACTAGGCGTGCCCTCTCCTACAAATGATACTCTATGTCTTGAATAGCAAATGTCAAGGAGAGCATCGGACATAGTCTCCTCGGAGACAAG
Organism: Triatoma infestans; assembly: GCA_011037195.1. Classification (NCBI taxonomy): domain Eukaryota; kingdom Metazoa; phylum Arthropoda; class Insecta; order Hemiptera; family Reduviidae; genus Triatoma; species Triatoma infestans. The sequence goes on along the minus strand of JAAEAF010003765.1, from coordinate 68,336 downwards.
GCAAAAGAACTTTTTTCTACAATCCCGATTCGTTATAAATGCTCACCAAGATAGTTGTGTTCCCTCAACAACCTGAAGAAAGAACTAAATGTCCTTGAAGCAAATCTTTGGAGATTCGGCCAAATGGCTCTGTAGTGGAAGAACGAAATGGAAAAATAATAGTTTTGGAAAATAGCTTTGTGAAAATTAGATAGTTCAAATAGTGTATTTAGTGATGGGGATAGAGCCAGGTATACTACAATCTAGGTCACTGCTATTAGGGAAACAAAGGCACTAGAATCCGTTAAATTAATACAATGCCACTTGGCCAATTGTTTTGTAAGAGAAGGCATTCTTTCGGACAGTCTGCATTCTGCTTTCAAAGCCAGAACACTTGCTTCAGGAATCGCTCTCTTAAACTCATGACAGTGATAGAGATTTGCCTTTATTCTAGATCATTTATTAAGATAGTTTTGTTGTAGACACCGAAGAGAACACATCAGGATTGTGCCAGTTATAAGTTAAAACATAAGAGTTTAGCATTTAATCTAGATAAATAATTGATTTATACTTAATCGCTGTGATATTATAAAACTATTTAAATTCACTTAGAGAATATATTTATTTCAAAAACAGTGGTGATTTCTTGATCATTTTCTAATACTTCACTCTTAAACATATATACTTACAAGCCCTTTTACTAAACCGCTCGTGCTACACACTACAAACATACAACTCAACACCCCAAATACATTTCAGCTCTCTCTCTGAAAGGTTTCCATACTTTCCCTTTCGTCTTCGATTGAAGTGCACTTCCAGAACGCAGAAGTGCATTTCACATTTTATATTTTATCACAGCCCATTGGTGTTCCTTTTATTTGTAACATTTTTTGTAATGGAAAAAATTGTTTTTAAGGGGGTTCCTAGAGGTTACTAAGACCTCAGCTTCCCACATGAATGTCTCAGAAATACGTTTACACCAATCTGGCTAGAATAACCTTACTTTTCTGGATCAGACACTCTGTCCTGCAAATGTTGCTTTAATTTCCAGAAGAGTACCAAATACATCAACGTGGGCAGCGGAAGTCTTCTCACAGATCTAGACAAATGGTGGACTTTTTGTAAACCCGATTAGGTGTAAATACTCTTACAGAACAAACCTCAGGGATTCAACCAGTTGGCTCTCTCAAACTTCCCATAGTTTCCCTTTCTTCCTTATTCAATTAACCTTCCAGATACGGGGAACGCAGATTATCTTTCACTATTCCCTTCCTTGAGTCCAGAGAAAGAATATTATGGTAGTACCATATTGGAGCCTTCACGAGTTAACTTATCGGTCTCATTGTTATCACGATTTCCGCAACGCCCGGAAATCTACTGAAGAACCAGTTCGGAGCCATGCTTCATTAGTTCGCAGACTATTTCTCTACCTCCAGACATCTTGCAAAAAATTTAGTGATTGTTTTATTGACTCACAGTCCATCATCAGATCTTCATGAGTTCAAAAATAGATTGTAAAATAAATGTAAATTTATTGAAATGAAATAAATATTGAAACGCGGCACTTATTACTTTCTTAATATTGACACTCAAGCACATTTAAATAAATATATGAATAATAATTGACTGGTTATATTGAAACATTCATTCATAAAGAATTATTATTTGTGAATTTGTAAAGAGGCAAAATTTGCATTAATTTGAAACGTCGTAGTTTAAAAAAGGAAATCAACATTATTAAAAGAAAAACAAGGCAAAGTCAAAAAGAAAATATTAGGCTGTAGGAAATCTGAGCGCCCTGATGCTATTGGCTGTTCTTTTAATCTTGACTTAATGAGAAGAGTGCGCTGCTGTATCATTTCGTTTTATTTACTACGTTTCTTTTTAATACTCTTAGTAAACAACTCAATTTAACTCAGAAAGACGAAGCTCTCTTTTTATATGAAACACAAATCTGAAGAACGCTCAAAAATACTTTTTTTTTTTTTAGTTCATGAATTATAATTGACTTTCTCTTTTTCATTTTACGAATTTTTATTAGTATATATTTAATTGCCTTAATATTATATAGATGGTAGTACCGTAGATTGTATTGAAATAGTACTTTAAAGGAAATAATCACCCCTCAACAAATCTCGAAAAAATATTACAATAAAAATCTGGTGTGAAACACTCACGCGACTTTCTCATTCCGCAACGCTCTCCATGTGTGTGATAACCGTGTGATTTTTTTTTTTCTCTTACTCCTAGAATGAGAAAATGTTAGGATTGTGCCAGATTTTAGAAAATTTGAGTTTTCACCGAAATATTTGGGTTTCTTCTGAAAATGAAAAAAATGTTTTAAGCGAACGGTGTGTGTGTGGGTGCGTGTGTGAACAAAATATCTCAAAAATAAAAAAACCACAGGAAGTTCAAACATGCTTTACAAAGAACATCAATTTAAAAGAAAAAATCCAACAAGGTTGCTATATTTTCATTTATGCAAATATTTTAACTCTTTTCCCCTTTTTATATAAAACTAGAACATTTCAAGATGATGGCCAAGTGAGTCTACAGAATTTTCCAAGATTAAAATTCTAAGGAAGTGAGTTGTAACTTTCTTAGATATTTATATTTTTACCGTATATACTTATCCAGAACTGGAGTAACTGTGAAAAGTATTTTCCACACAAAAGGATCCGGATTTATAATCAAGTCAGTTGGTTTTTGCGTGTGTGTGAGTACATTTTCTGCATGAGTATAAAGCTAGGAAATATGTGCCAGTTGTGTCTTCGACTGACAGACTGTGTAGGTTCTATAATTTAATTCAATTGAGCGAACTGTATATTGTATATATACAGTTTCACTCTCACATCTTAAAGTTCGTAATGCTCGGTGAAATTCCTTGGACAATATCAAATATACAATGTCTGGTCCGTGTATATAAAGACAACCAAACACACACACACACACCATCATGGTTAGTAGCATGGTTCTAGCATCTAGAAATGTTAGCGCCATCTACCATACCATGTTGAACTAATCCAATTGAGTATAGTGTAGTCTTACAATAAAGGTTTAGTCAGTTTGGATTATGGAAAAGGAATATGTTCAGACACTTTTTGGACCATAGTGTCCACCACTGTTTAGTCTTTTACCACATTTACCCTTATAAACATAATTTACACCCTCAAAACATATAAACATATTATTTGCTGGTGGGAATTTCAAATGCAATTCCAGTATAGTGTAAGGTAGTGCTTCTTTTTGTGTATTATTTAACTAAGTTTACCGTTGATAATTGCTCAATGTGTTGATCTATGCAGAATTGTTTGTAAAGCAAAAAAGAACAAGAGAATTCAGCCAATCTCACGGCCACGTAGGCTGTATAGCATTTAGATTTTCTTATCCTAGAAGCCGCTGCAGCTCACAGTCTTCGTATTCATAGTTAGTATTTTTTGTTTTTAACACACCGCATAGGCCGTTCCCGAGCTCTCGCTCATAACAGCCCTATGATTATACTCATCCGAAATGATCCTGAAACAAGAATGATTCCACAAGCAAGGGAAGGGCACAACAAGGTATCTTCCATAAATTATAATGCCGCAAGCTAACAAACCAGCATCTCATTCATACATTCATAATTAGTATATGAAATTTAAAGACATCCGACGGTGTTTTTATGTAGTAAAACGTAGAAAACTGAAAAAACTGTTCAGTAAAAAACCCAGCAACTGATTTTCTTCAAGCTCGGAAATTTGGCCACATTTATCATATTTAATTTTAATTAATATTATTTAGATGATACATAAAATTGTATAATAAACTAAAATAGCATTTTATAAGGAAATCTAACCCCACCCTTCCAACGATTTTTACCAGAGAAATGTTTCAAATAAAAGTTATAGCTCTTAGAATGTGTAATTGATATTCCAAGTTTAAAGAAAATCGTTTGAGCGATTTTTGAGAAAATTACCAAAAAGTGAAAAAAAAAAAGTAGTAAAGTGGTCCTTTCCAGTAAAGGAATTTTGACAGATAACTTACTTCGGATCCCATGGTGACATCTAAACGGAATATCAAGTTTAAACTTTCTGCGATTTTTCGTTTTTGAGCTACAAAGTCCATTTTCCTTTTTTTAAATTAGGAGACCCCAAACGTGTATTTCTGGTGAAAATTCGTTACGATCACAATACTTCCTTCTTAATAGGAGTAAGAGAAAATAAAAAAGTAAAACAGAAAAAAACCTGCAGAGTTAGTTGATGTATGCATGGTTTTAGCTAACTCGCAGGCAACATCTAGTTCATTCCTGCACCGGAACTTTATAATTCATTTATAATTATCACACACTGTACATATTGAAGATAGATGAGGCACCGGAGCTTCCGCAACCATTTGGCTGGCTTTTTTATTCATTGGAGATTAACTGGAACTAATGTTTCAAGCTGCAAATTTTTCTGAGGAACTTGCAGAACGTCAAGTAAGAATGAATTGTAAATTTTATTTATAACTCAATTTTATCTCCGAGTAATTCTGGGATCGAGAGTCCCGATTACTGCAAAGATGGTGAAGAACGAAGAATAAATTTGGAGTTTTCTTTTTATTTATTTATTTGTAATTTACATCTGTATATAAACAGAATAGTAAATGTGCGGAAAGATACAAATCACCAGAGTCACTTGTGTGGAGAACTCGCCCAGCGATGAGACTCCATAAGAAAAAAATATATGGCTTTACTTAGTTAATAACTTAGTTATTCATTAGAGAGTCTCGACGCCAGCGGTGTTTCAATCGTCTGGGAGGATTATCTGGAAGAGTAGAGGAACTTAGCTAGTGTACTAAAGGATTAGGGTGAGCAGAGAGGGATAGATGGAACTTTTTGTATTTGGTTTTAGCAACTTCGTTTATGCAAGGAACTTCGTTGAGGTCTTGATGTAGGGTAAGATTTGATACATAGAAGGGGGCATTGACAATTTTTCTGAGGATTTTGGATTGGAATGACTGGAAATTTGGAGTTAGAAATATAACAGAAAAGACTGTATAACTTTGGAAAGTCACGGTAATATCACTTCTTACCTTGGGAAAACAGGCGTCAATTCATAACTTTGCAAAAATGGGTTCCTCCCTATAATTGGTATGGGTTAAGGGGAGAAACTAAAGCACCCCTCCCTTTTACATTTCAACCCACTTTATAATTTAATTGGTGAACAGTAATGTAATATTAAGACCCTAAACTATATTCATGGTAATACAATCAACGTTACAATATGGTAGGAGATGAGAGCGAGTGACATCATTACACATCCTCCATTTCACCAAAAACCTTTTAGTCTTTAGTGAGTAAGGTACTGGAGAATATGATGCCGTCACACATTGCTCCGCATATAGTCCATCGATCTGATAAACACTTGCTCATAAAACAAGTTTGTACCAATCTCACACCCTCATAAATTCTCGGCCAACTCTTCACTTAATTTTGTGAAACTTCTAAATTAAGTAAGAAATTTTATATTCTTGCTTTGGAATTAAATTTGCAACCAAAGATCCAAAAATTCAGATAAAAATTAAAAAAATAAATAACTAAATAATACTGGCGAGAAATACCACAATTTTCTCTTCTTTTTTTTCAAATTCTTCCAAAATTAGAAAAATTGTTTACATAATGTTTATTAAATAATGTTAACGAGTTTTTTAATAAGTAAAAAATGTTAATGGAGGCATGAAGTCACTCTTGCATGGACAAAAATATTTCAAGAATGACCTGGAAGTAGGGAGCTAAAGGCTAAGGTTCCCAGATTTCCTAGAAACCACCAAATCATCAATTTTTGAGGGAAACTGTTTCAAGTAAATACGATAGGTTTCCATGTACACGCACAGGCATTCCAACATCATCAGGATGTTTTTGTCAAAACAGTGTGATAACACAGACTTGCTATGTGCATAGCACCCTAATGATGGGCGAACGCCCGAAACCGGTCGATGACCACAAAAAGGAGCAAGCTATAATGGAAAATATCTCTGATGTTTTCAAGCTCTGCGGAACTAACCATAACAAGATTTATAATACTGTGTGTCATAAAAAGAAAACGAACAAAACCAAACTCTTGCTTCTTTTTCCCACAAACGAATCACAGTTACAACTTCTTTTCCAAGACTGCATCAAGATATATAAGATAAAAGGCGCCTCACTTATGGTTCTGAGGTTTGGGCAATCACAAGCGAAAACGAGTTGATCCAGTTTTGTGAAAAAAAAAAAAAAAAATCGGATGTGAACACTCATACGACTCCTAAAAGGAATATCAAATTTGAGCTTCTTGCTACTTTACGTTTTTGAGTATTCTGTTAACACACACTCAGATAATTGCTAAAATCATTTTTTTCTTATTTAAGATTTTTTATGTTAATCATCTATTTCCAGTTAATCTGGCACGATCGCAAAAAAGCGGTACGGAGCAATGAGGATTTCAATGTCTGGCGTACCTGACGATGGGCGACTACTGACAACACAATTAGCGGCCCAGAATATTAATTGTGTGGGTAACTGGACCATATAAGAACTAGGGAGTTATGTATCTATCGATGTGGCAATAAACTTTGGACGTACTTATGAAAAGAATACCTTGGAAAAAGTTGGAAAATTTTGGAAGACGCAAAGAGAATTTATAGAGGTTTCTAATACTTCTCAAAGAATCTTCTCATTCTTGCGGATATCTTAGTCGAACTAAGCACTCATATCATGCATCCATCACTCATTCACACAAATAATATGTCGGGCTTTGCAGAGATAGTTATGCGTTTCTACTTGGGGGTTTTTAGCTTACCCATAGCAGTAAACTCAAATCCATCACGTTTTTATAAAAATTCCTTCCTACGTTTATACAGCCGATTATAAAAAGTGCAAAATCACAAAGGAGCCTCTACTAAGGCTTTTAGGTCTATAATATTAAAACAAAGAAATAAGAACGAATTGTTTAGCCTCCCCTTCCAGAATTCACATACAAACTAATAACGTAGCATTTGTTGCTAACAGACAGCTGTTACATTCTGTTTTTCAGTCAGGAAATGGATAAAGTTGGTAAAATAAAAACCACTGCCTAGTACTACTAATAATCTGGGGGAGCTGGCTTGCAGGCCGCTCCACTTCAAATATTGAAGAGGAATTAAGAGAGTAGAAGAAGAAGAAAAAGAGGGAAATAAGAAAGAAGAAAAACTGAGCCAGACAGTTAGAGTACGAAAAAAATGGTTATCTCTATGGAGCATTGAAAGTTGTAAAGTGAGAGATATCTAGAAAGGCAGGAAGTTGAGTTGTGGGGGAAAAATAAAATAGGACGAAGTGTTACACTCGTGTCGAGAGGAAAAGTATGAAGTATTTTTTTTTAGTTGCACTTGCAAGTTTATCGCTGTTTGGTAGAAGTCTGGTGGACTTTACTCAAAGTAATACGTCATTCTTAGCTACAGCTTATGTATCCTTCCTTTTTTTCCGTTCCTCCACGTTCTTAACTAAAAACTCTTATTTCGGCGCTCGGTTAGGGGTAAAAGAAAAAAAGGAGTAAGCTGGCTTAATAATCATATTTCTTTCCAGGTTTTGATCAAGAAATTCTGGTTATAATGCTGATATGACTGATGCCATAATTTGCCATTATTTTGAAAGCTAGATGAATCAAATAATTAGGATTGCAGAATCATAACTCATGCCGAAATAGATGGCATTGTTTTATTGCAACAAATTTATTGAAATGTTCCTTTCTGAACTTTTCAGAATCTTCCGAAAGTTTGTTTTCTTTTACAAATATTTTCAACATTATGTTCTTTTACCGGACGATTGTAACCTCGGTTATCGTCCAGTTCTCAACTTCTGGATATAAACAGAATTATTATGCAAAGCTTATTATTCAGTTTATTATCCACATACATCTAAGACATCGTGAAGATAGATGTGGTAACCATCCATCTCATCTTCAGGATATCCGATGATCAGTGATACTCGATCAAAGAATTACGCAAAGTTTATCTAGTTTTTACACTCCTTGTTTTTACCCATATATTCGTACATCTAAGATATCCTGAAGATGGGTGGAATGTTATAAAGCAAGCTAGCTGGAAAAATGTCTCTGATTTATCCAGCACTGCTGATTCCACTTAGGTGATTCGGTTAGGTTGGCAGCGTCAAGTCTTTAAAATTTTCGAACTTCTTTTCTCAAAGACCTTAATTTCTTTCTATTTCTGCTGTAAACCAATAGTGACGGTCCTACGAAAAGGAGAGTAACACTAAATTCAGCCAAGCGTTGAAAAAAACCTGTATCATATAAAAATACTTGGATATAATTTTTAGACATTACTTAGACATTACCTATTACCTAAGGGAAGCGCCACAATAGATCTAACAGCTTGCAGGGATGTGGCTTCATGTCATGTCCTCAAAAAGAGCCTGGGTAGTTACCCAGGTTTTGGAGGAATATAGAACCTTCCTTGGAACCTTCCAATCTTGAGATTCCTCAGAGATCTTAATCGAGTGGTACCCTTGGTACCAGCGGAGTGTCACAGTAGACCACTTCTACTATACAAACAAAAATGCCCTAAGAAATAAAATTTTCTCCCTCCGTACGGAACATATATATTAATTCATAGCTACAAGAGTTAGTTGTATTTTTCTTCGCTTTGTTTCACGCTCAAACACAAGCACACGTACGCACAAAAACAAAATGTAAAAATCTTCATGGAAAACGTCATTATTTCAAATACTTTTATAACGAGCCTTTTCAGCCTCCATTAACGATGAGATTTTTTTTTCCAAAGTTGGTCAGACTGTTTTTATATTATTTTATCCTTTGTTATTATTATTTTTTTTAATGTCGTTTTCAGTTGTCAACAAAGCAGAGTTTTTTTTGTTTTTAACATTAATTCTTTTCTTTTTTTTTTTTATTTAAGAATCTCTTGAAATAAGTTTTTCTTGAAAACTTTGTGTGTTAACAATGAAGTTTGCAATTTATTTTAGCATCCATCTTGTCATCACTCAACTTTTGTTTGCGGGTATTTATTTTATATTATATTTTGTTTTTTATTTTATACTTATTATTTAAATTTGGACTCATTATTGTAAATTACTTTTTGGCGGGAATTGACAAATAAAATAGAAATGAAAATTCCTCCAAAGTTTCAATGATTTTATTAAAACTTTATTTAGGATATTTATTTATTTTTCGCAACCTGTAATATAATTAACCTAATTACCTATACCTAATTGATGTGTACCTTTGTGTTTTGAAGAAACCCTCCACACTGATGATAATATATCTAATGGTAAATTGGCTTGATTTGTGATCTTTTAGCATTTTACATTTTTCCGAAGAACGAACTATAGAAATGGACTTCTAAGCCGGGCAGGAAGAATTTCCAGAATGGAAAGTATAAGAATTAGGTGTACAGTGCAGGAGGTCACGAGGCCACTGGCGCTAATCTTGAATTTATTTACTGTAACTTTTTTTTTATGGGCTGTTGCAGCTCCAAATGTCAGTTATACTACCGCTTAACATCGGACAGACAGTTCTTCTTTATTTGAAAAATACAATGTATTTGTTTGTTATTAAAAATAATTTATGCAATTATAATTCCCCCCCCCCTCAAAACGTACTTTTAACAAAAGAAACAGAGAGAAAATTGATTTAATAGAACAATTTAGAGAATTAGTCTGTTTAAATATTAATATTTTTTTGTTCCTATACTTGTTTCCAAGGTCATTTTCTAATAAACAATTTATCGTTTAAAAGTCGTTGGTAGGGCGTTAAACATTTAGATCACTTTTTATACACGTTTGTTATTTTCCACAGACATGATGATAGTAATTTTGTACTTGTAAACAAAACAATGAACATCAAAACTCTCCAAACAGCTGGTTATTTATTTAATGTTAAATTGTTTTATTTAATACAGCTGGTAACGTTTTAAAAATCTATGTTCACAGCTGTTTTTATTCGCAGCTTGGACACTGTTGGATCGACAGAGTGACTTTTATAATTATAACAAGGTGATTTCCATAATTATATATTCGTAAAACCGTTACAAACACATACGATTGTTCTCCTTCTGAAATACTCCTACTTCTAATAGAGCGGGTCAAATAGAGACAAATTGCTTTTAATCAAGGAATAACGATTATTATTAATATCAATGTGTGAAGGCGCAGGATTTAAACCAGTATGGCTATATATCCCACCACACAGAGAAAAACTATTTCTAAGAATCTTTTCCTCCAGCAAATTCCCAGTCTGGCTGCAATATCTTAAGATATCCTTAATCCTTAACTCTCACAAGCATTCCTTGAGAGTGTAGCTCTCTCAAATATGCGGAACTTAGTCTTGTTGAAACGCGTGACACTGACATAGGTAGCAGTACACTGTTTCCCTGATTCCGTCGAAACAGGTCTGACACAAAGAAGTAAACGTCCTTTTGCCTATTTTGCATAAGCGACTGGCTACCCAAGTTTTGTCCAACACAAAAATATCTGATGTGAAACACTCACAGAACTTTCTCTTACTCCAGTCCTCACAAAATTATAATTGACAAATTTTAGAGTTAGTGTACCAAATTTTATGAAACTCGTCGAAAACTGAAAAAAACTGTTCAGTAATAGCGCACTTCTGATTTACTAATTTTCTTGAAACTCGGAATTTTGGACATCTATTTATTTCTAATTAATTTTGTTTGGATGATAGAATTGTAATATCCCCTAAAAGTGCCCTTAAATGAATTTTCCCAGAGAAATGTTTTAAATAAAAGTTGTACATCTTTATATGAGTAGTTTATGACGTTTCAAGAAAATCCTTTGAGCCATTTTTGAGAAAATCGCGAAAAAGTGAAAAAATCATTTAGTAAGGTGGTAAAATAAAAGCACTTCCGCTCGTTCGATTATTTTCAAACTCGGAATTTCAACAACACATTTAATTCTAATTAACATTATTTGGATGACAGAATTGTCTAATAAACTGAAATAGCACTTTAGAGGAAGCCGTAACCCCAGCCTTCCCTCAAAGCGTCCTTAAATGAATTTTCCCAGAGAAATGTTTCAAATAAATGTTGTGGCTCCTTGTATGTCTAGTTGACGTTACACGTTTCAAGAAAATCGTTGGAGCCATTTTTGAGAAAATCGCAAAGAAGTAAAAAAAGTTGGTAATGTGGTACTTCCGGTTGAGGAATTTTGAAACATAAATTGATTTTAGATCCCATGGTTATACCTAAACGAAATATCAAGTTTGAACTTTCTGCAATTCTCCGTTTTCGAGCTATGCTGTTCAAATACGTACATACAACACACACACACACATACACAAAGAGTACTTTTTTGGACTCAGGGGACCTCAAAACGGATATTTCCGGTGAAAACTCGTTTTCGAAAATTTGACACGATTATAATACTTCCTCTTACTAGGAGTAAGAGAAAGTAAAAAACCCTCCGCATCGCTTCAGTGCTATTCCCTATTCCTCCATTGTTCAAGTTTTCCGTCGCAAAATTGTTTAGTATGGTCGCTGCTGCCTGGGGATCACAAAACGGTAATGAGGATCCCACATTAGTCAAATCGTCCGACCCCTATGTGCTCTCTATCCCTTGTGTCCCAGTACTCAGAAGAGCTCCAATTAGCTTCTCTGAGTAGTACAGTATCTTCTCCTTCATTCATACACTTAGAGCTCCAGCACGGCTTCCTTTAGTGCAATTTGACAATCACAAAATATCCTTACCACTTTAACTTCACCTTCCACCATGCATCCTCATTAATCTTTCCAATGAACTTAGTTAGAAAACAGTGGTCATATCCTCTAAAATTACAGATCTTTTTTTGCTCAAATAAAGATACTTTCAATAGCATAAGCTCGCACCTCTGGTATCTATTTAAAACAGCTGTTTTACACAACTCTTTCAGCATGCATAAACTTTATTAATCATTCAACGACGACAAGCTCTCTAGAAATCTGCATTTGGAAGAACAGCATTCAATGATGCGTTTTCTGGTTCACAAGAGCGTGAAACCATATAAAATTTACTGCTGTAACAGTTAAGCAATACAAAATAAGTTGTATGAATCCTGCGAACTTATACAAATGGGTTGGTCATATCAAAACTACCCGAACAATTTGCCTAATTTGCAGTATACGAGAGGAACACTTGAAGTATCAACTTGATCGCTTAGTAACTTCAACTTCCCCTCGTTCTGAAGAATTTATTGTAAGTATTGGCACAGTTAATTCCATCATTCGATTATTAATAATATACTGAAATGTTGCAAAACATGACAAGATGGGTTCTAAGACAGCTTCTACTATTTAAAGGGCTCTTCCGGTGCTTTAACTACGAGATGTTGAATAATTAAATATGTTTAAAAAACGCCAAGCTCAAACCTATAAGCGTTTTAAGCGCATGCGCATGTGGAAATATATAATTTTACTAAATTCTATATAATTATTACTGTTATTAAAGCTGCAGAAAATATGGTATGAGGATGTTGAAAATATGGAGTCAATATCTTTCTACACATTAGGTCACGAGGATTACATTTTGCGATAAACAGTGTAAGACGTAGAGATTGAGAATGGTCGAACGTCAAGCTATATGATAACATTGCTCGAGCGTTGGTTGTAAACTAGCTGGTTGAAAACGTCATGGGAGTTGTAGATTTCTTGTTACTTATTTGCTTCTTCTTAAAGGTTGTTTGTTTATTCGAAAGTTGATTACAGATTGACTCAGGCTTCCAATTTGTAGTTTTTTATTTTATTTAAATAAGAAACCTGTAAGTTTGGATGGTTTGGTGCTTTTCATACAAGCAGACGTGATACACGCGTTCAAATAAGCAATATATGCGCTTTGTCGCGGGGTTGAGCAGCGGAAGATGTTGATAATAAGAAGTTCGTTAATGCTCTTGTGGAGGAAATACATAGTGATTTCTATTGCACTTGCTATTAAATTTTTGAAAATTAATCTATAACTAATGACCGGTTAAATTAGCTGTTAGTCAAAAACTAATTGGGTACAAATATTATCCCAAATTTAGCAGCCAATAAAGAAAAGTTTATCAAATTTGTTTCTATTTTATTTTTTTCGCAACAATAAAAAAAAAAACAAAAAAAAAAAAGAGAAACATTAGAGGATAACGGATTTGAGCTACCGTAACTGAAGCTACCGTTTACGACAAATCGGTAACGTACTTTATTTTTTTGCCAAGAGCTGTAAATGGCTTAGAACCCTAGCATTAGTCACTATGCTCTAGGATGGTGGGGCCGATGGAGGCGGCAGAATGGACGGGAAGAGAATGGGGGTGAAAGAGAGAGAGCGAGAAATTAAGAGGGAGAACAAAAAAAATGGCATTCCATTTGCTTTGAGTTTAACGGAATCAGTTTAAAACAAACGCTTCCTGTTTAATGCTTTGTTGGTGCTTTGGTTAGTTAGTGGAATGGGAGGATGGAGAGGGGATACTTTGGCCACCCATTTGGTGCGTGATATGTGTTTGTGTGTGTTCTGTATGTGCTTATTTACGGGGAGATTTGGTAGGTTTATGTGTACGTATGTATATCCGTTTGTCAGCATTTGGTAAAAAGCCTAAGAGTGCTTTTGTGTGTGTGTGTGTGTGTGTGTGTGTGTGAGTACGTGTGTACGCCGTTCGCAGTCATTTTGTCCGCATTATCTCTGTTTGAACGATATGTTAGAATAGAGGCTGGATCCTCTCGACTTTTGACACAAAAAAATGAAACATTTTAAAACATAAATTTCAGTGTGAAACACTCAGAGGACTTTCTCTTACTTCCTGTTAATACAATTATATATAAAATGAAAAATTGTCTTTAAATTTCAAATTTTGCTCACTTGTCCTAATATAGAGGTGGTGGGGGAAACAAGTACCAATCTACCAACTGGGGCAAGTAGAGAATGTTTATATTGTAGAGAGCGCCAGTAATATTTAACAAATATTTGAATTTTTACTTCTCAAATGTCCTCAAATAACCTCAGAACCACCTAGTGTTTTTCAGTGTTCTGTTTTATCTAAAACGGCACCAACGATTTTCATTGAACTAAGTACGTGAACTACAGATACACAGATCTACAACTTTTATTAACTTCTATAATATTTCTCTGGGTAAAGTCATTTACTTTTTTTTTTTTTTTAGGAGAGGAGTGGGATTGTGTTTTCCTCTAAAATGTGTGAATTAAAAAATGTCAATATTTTGAATTTGAAGAAAATCAGCTCACCGGAAGTGCGTATTTACGGTTCAGGTTACTAGTTTCTCCATAAAAACACCGACGAATTTCAATAAATTTGGTACACTAAATATGCACATAGAAATAAATTACAATTTTCTAAACTGCATTTTCACACCAAATTTTTTTACTTTTAAATTAAAAACACAAAAAAAATTCTAAAAAATCACTTTTATCGAACTCAGATGACCTCAAAACTCGTATTTCTTATTGAAAATTCCATTTTAAAAATATAACTTTTACACAATATTTTTCTTTTTCTTTTTTAACGAATGGTAAGAGAAGTTGTATAACGTTCTGAAAGGTGTAATAAAAAAAATCAATACATAAATGAATAAAATAAACTGTCACAATTATACTTAACAGAGGACAGACAGATGGACGCAAATTGTTTTATTCATTTAGGTAACAATTAATGAACAGGCTGATACACAGCTAACTAAAACCAGGTTGGCCAACAAAAAGAGATACATTTTGAATAATATATAAATGGCAATTGCAGTGGATAAAAGTATCGATCTTTCCTTTATCATATTTTATTGTAATTATGGTTATTAAATAGGGGCAAATGAGTTGATGCGAGTGAGACTTTATAATGTTTTCATTATAATAACGATGAAATAATTTACAGATGAATTCCTATTGGCTAGTGATATGGTCTATTTAATTCTATTGAATAAATACCATATTATTATGGATTCTGTTTGCTATAAAGGTAACAACTCTATATGAAAAACCATCAACATTATTTTTTGAGGACTCAACTGAAATAGGATTAATAAATATTTAAGTAGATAGATCTATTGTGATCTATTGTGCTGGTTTTGCCAAAAAACAGTGGTTTACTTGTACATGCGTGGAAAGTATAATCAGCCTATGAGAGGCACTTAAAGAATTTACCCAATTGGCTAAAATATCCACCACTAATGATTTTTGCAAATTTGAAAAAGCACATACAATTATCACCTTAACATTACTTATAATAGAATATTGTAATTTATATAAACAAAGAATAGCAACTTGTTCAAGATCATATCCATCAGAGCTTGCATGTTTCCTTTAATTCTAGCCGGTTTCAATTTTCTTCCACAAAAAAAAAGATTGGTCAGAGTATGGTTCATCAAGTTTGGGTAGAGAAGTTGTACACTACCATCAAAAGTGTAAGTTAGCATTTGCCTTTCACCGATCCTAGCAAATTAGAGAGGGGATATTGTGGGAAAATCCGGATCAAAGGAGAGATATTCAGCTGTTAAAGTATAAATCATAAACGGGTTTTAGAAAAGTCATAAATGAATATTAACAAAAGTAATAAGAGTCTATAAACAACTTATAAGAATCTTGAACCTTTTTAATAACAGTCATAAACCAATTTCAGTATCATGACTAGATGTTTAGCACCAGCTAAATTTCAGACTTGCTTTTTTTGACCAAAATAATTTAAATAATTCACTAGTTAGTGTGAAACTAAGTCTTTGTACGAGTCTGTGTTGGCACACTGTCTGAAAAACGCATCCTGAAGATGGGCGAACGCCCGAAACCGGTCGATGACCACAAAATGAAGCAGGCTACCACGGAAAATGTCTCTGATGCTTTCCAGCTCTGCGGAACCAACCACCACAACTTATTAACTTACCTTTGACATTGACGGCAGAGTATAGGACGTATGACACATCATAATGATTTACTGTTATACTGGCGTTTCCATATGCTTGGATGCTCAGGTTACTCCTTGCCTCCAAACTAAGTCTGCTCCCTCAGCCTCTTCCAAAGAGGTCCTCATTGTGCGCTTCTCACCTCCTTGCTCATATACCTTTCCTCCCCATGTCGAGTAGCCATTAGGTCACTTCTTGCCTTCAAACTTCCCAATCCAGCCAGTCTCCTTCCAGCCATCTTCTACACACTATCCATTTTCTTCTGCTGCTGGTCTACTGTCCTTCTGTTTCTCGGAGAAAAGGGTCCGTTTTCTCACCTTTACCGGCCACTTTCCTTGCGTTATTCATCTAAATGGTCAATAACAGGCTAATTTTCTTTTCTTTTGTCACTCCTTCCTTCCATTGTTTTCTTAATTTCCATCTCCTTTCTTATTGTTCATATTTCCCATATTATCCATTCCAGTCTCTTGTACGCAACTGTGCCAGTACTTTGACTCTGTTTCCAATAAATAGTCCAGCATTCTTGTTAGATTTTTTTGTAACCAGTCTTTTTTCCGCACACGCGTTGTTCCAATGGTTCATTCAACGCGACTGTGGAAGCCCACATCTTACTAGAATGCCGTCATATGCAAGACGGTCATTAAGCAATTTATTAAGTAATTTTGCAATTCCTGACTTAAAGAACAAATTGATCAACTCTATTTTGGAAAAATGAACCATCATATATTTACTAATGAAATGAATGATAGACGATTTCCCAAACAGATAGTTCCAACTAGTTTTTTAAATGTATGCCTGCGGGATATAACACATTTTTGTTTTCTTTATGTTAGTATAGTACGGATAAAAATATGGTATTACTTGACAAATAGTTGTTAGCCCGTTATCGAATAGCCTGTAGGGTTCGCTGTGTTTTGCAAACTTGTAGTAGTCCGTGCTTGTTGTAGAGGTGATTTTTCACACAGTAAGATTGATTGTAAAGTGCATGCTAGATAGAGCGGAAAAAAAAAAATTGTATCTGGTTGGAAGAAATAACATGGTCTCTCTCTCTCATCTCTCACTCTCTCTCACTCTCTCTGTCTATCCCTCTGCTGAGAGTTTTTCTTGATTTTCTTTAAAGAAAAACAAAAAAACAAATTACATTTAACCAATTTTTGTTTTCTCAGGAATTCTTATAACACTTTTAATAGTCCTATTAATTTAATGTTGTTTAGTATATTTAAATGGCTATAATATATTTATTACAAGGCAGTTTTGCTGGTAAATTTATCAGTGTTGCCTCCAAGAACTTGAGAGGAAGGAATGATTAGCCACTTTTTAAAGGCTATTACAGTAATTTAGGTTTTTATTGATTTTTAGTTTTTTTCCTACATTTTTCTCTTCTTTTTTTTTTTTATATTCTCATTCGTCCATATAAGGGAAAGTGCAATGATCATGTCAAATTTTAATTAAGTTTTCATTGAAAATACATTTTTTTTTTTTTAAATTACAGGAAGGTTTCGATAAAAATCCATCAACCGGAAGTGTGCCTTAATTAAAAATGCAATTTTCTAGAAAAATAATGTTAACAATGTTCTTTAAATATCACATATTAAAACTACACACATATTGTCATTTTTCCTAGAAAAATTGAATTATAAAACATTTTGAGGGAAGGGCAATGTTAAGCTGTGCTATAATAGCATTTCTCTGCAAAGTTCGATGCTACCAGATAAATCATATTAAGAAACATTATGTGCATTATTAGAATTCCAAGTTTGATGGCAATCGAGTTAATCGAGAGTATAACTTTATCGATTTTTTTCTAAGATTAACAATACTTCCTCAAAATATAGATCCAACAGTTTAATGGAAATTGGAATCGAAATTGAAATTGATTTTAGGAGCCACCCAGGATTCCGTGAGTTAGGCTTATCTTTAAACTACTGTTACAAGATTTGCCGGAGATTGACAAAGCATGTAGCCATATAATGTACACACTAGCTGGGAGTCTTTATCTATAAGAACTAATAACAATGCCCGTCAATATTTTTTTACAATTGAGACGGGGATACGCCACTCTATAGCGTATGCCCGAAAAGTGTCGCTTTGTAAGATTAATACACGGTGCACTGAGCCACAGAGAAAAATCAGAACTTATGGGTCTTGGAAAACCCCAAAGGGTCAGAAATTATATTTGACAAAGCGTTGTCATATCTAGAAAATCAATACTAGATTCTGTCTAGTTAATACTGACCAATAGTAGGTAGAGTTTCTGGGACTGTAACTTTACTTGGAAGTTTTAGATCGTTCTCACCTAAAATACCACTGTATTAGATTGAAGAATCTCTTTGTCTAAAAATCTAAATTTGAAGAATGACGTGATACATGTTAGCAAGTGTGTGCATAAAATTAAGAGTAAGAGGGTTAAAAACAGAAGAGAATTTAGAGAATATTGTGAAACTGATAGATATGGAATATGGTGTTCTCATCCTTCATTGTGAGGTGCGCTGGCTTTCTAGAGGTTCTCAATAGATTTTGGAAAGTGAAAGGCAATGTTTCCTGGATGAAAAGGATAAGCCACTGTTATGGGATAAGAAATGGGTATTTGATTTAGCATTTTTAATTGATGTTACCAGCCCCGTCAATGATCTAAACTTGAAAATGCAGGGCAAGAGCAAATTGTTTCTTAGCCTTGTAAATGACCATTGATGCATGCAATATGAAATTAAAACTGTTCATCTCCCACTTTAAAAACGGGCATTTAAGACAATTACTATATTTAAAAGAACATAGTAAATATCTGTTGAAGATAATGGCAACTTTATAGAGTATATTGAGAAACTCTAATTATCAGCAAAATTCTTTAACAAAGTTTTAGTGATGTTGCCGAAGAAGAAGACTTGCATTTATCTTGCTGAACAAAAACTCTAGACGATGCCTAATAACATACAAATGAAACTTATTGTTCTCCAAACAATTCTTTATTGAAAATTAAATTTGGAATGAATCTCCATCACTTTCACCACTCCATGCTTCTGTATAATCTAATTTCTGGCGATCATTGCCCTATGAACATTTTCAGAACTGATAAAATTCGCTGAGAATTATATCTGTCATTTTGGAACAACACCTGATGTGGAAATGATCAAGAAAGAACTACGGTTCCCAACCGATAAAAAAAAACTGTTGACTGATTTAACTCGAAACAATAAAAACTTAGTAAAAGCTAAGTAATTTCAAAAATCTCATTAACATAATTAATGATTGTCTTCGTCTTTATATGAAATTCTTTTTTTAAAACTGCTGAAAGTGTCTGTAGCATATATATAATACATCATTTTATACATAACTGTTAAATATATCCATAGTAACATATTATGGGCTGAAAAGGAGTCTAACTTTGAAGGGCGCATCTTAACTAAATAATGAAAAAATTGAGGCATGAACTATAAAAGTTTGGCCCATCAAACAATAAATTTTAATAAAAATTCCAAACAAAAAACTTACCAATTTTGTTATTTTTCCACCAAATTATCGTGTTTCTAGAAGCAACCAAGAATGATCAACAATGAAATGAATGCGAAAACTTTACCTGATAAGTGGGCTAGAAGCGCCCATTTTAAACTACTTTTCATGGAGATTGAAATGATATTGAATGCAGATTTGAGTTTACACTTTTCTTTTCTTCTTAAGAACCTATCATAAAAGTTAAAGCAATTCTAAAAAAAAAAAAACAGTAATAATAAAAATAAAGAAATCAAACTTTTCTTTCTCTCTATTCGTAACGCTAAATCTTGTAAGATCCAAGGGAAGGGAGTAGCTAAGTGGTTAGCGTACTGGAATCCGGTAATGGAGGACCGGTTCGAGTCTAGCAGTGCTACACTTTGATTTTTTTTTCCTAGGTGCCTCTACAGCTCACTGTACGGAGATAGACAGTTTTGTCTGTAACGAGAGAACACTGTCTGGAGGCCGGCAGTGCCCTGAGAAAGCTCAGAGCGCCAATGACCGCAGATGTTGACGCGCCTTAAATTAAACAAAAAAAAAACAAAATCTTGCAAGATCCTTTCTATTCAATGGGGCTGGAAAACATTATCTCGGTTTCTACCAAGATAGCCTTTCCTTCCGCGATATTTCCTGATCACCAGCCGATTACAAACCTTCCCTTTTTTATATGATATCCGATAGCTGAATCCGTGCCCTGAGTTGTTATTAGGCTAATCACTAAGCTAGATATCCTAACGGTGGACGTACTCCCGAATATTCACGAAGGTTGAAGATCAAGAAAATATCAAGGGCAAGGTTTCCCGAAAAAAAAAATTCTCTGATATTTTTTGTTCATAAATAAACCGCATTGTCCAAAATTATGAAACAAGTTGGATAAATAAGGATTGTGATGATGGTCAACTTTGTTCTCTCTGTAACTGCAGAGAAATAGAAAATGTAAAGCATTTGATCGCCATCTGTCCTATATTGAAGCCATACAGATATAGATATTTTAATAAATATTCATTATCGGAAAATAAGTTGCTAAATCTTCTGAACGGCCAAAACTTGACTGCTTTAGTCAGATTATATTATAGATAGAAGCATTATAGTTAGAGAGTTTAATTACAATTAACATTAAATAAAAAAATCGATTTTTTTTCTTAATAATTACTTTTCTTGTTGTTTTTACATTATTTTGATTACTATATTTATATATTATTATAATGTATAAAAAACTACTAAGGGATTCTGAAAATGTAAGCTCGCTCACATTTGCAACTCTGCCGACGAATAATATCCAAAGCAATAATAATGTTAAATTATTGTATATAAACCTATGTAAAAATATTCTTGTTCAATAAACGTTAATATTATTATTATTATTATTATTATTATTATTATTATTATTATTATTATTATGTTATTGTGATGATGGAAGACAAAAAAAGAGAAGGGATATAAAATTGGGTATTGCAGAAAACACTTGTTTCATTGTTTTCCACCAGATTGGGTAGCTCCAAAAAAATTAAAAAACCTTGATGGAACATTTCCACTGAGCTGAGCATGCGCTAAATTCCCCTACTTCATCCTCGCTACCTCTTTACAATATTCATTCTTGTATTATCGTAGTCGCTTTCACTGTCACTCGTCCAGCCCTCAACCACTACAAATGAGCAACCACTTCCTTATTCATTCAGCTGTAGAAGAGAGAGGAAATGCATGGTGGATGAGCGGTGGGGGGAAGTTACACTATAATGATCATATATCATTTTTGTCCCCACTCCTCTCTTCTTCAACACCCTGATATAAAACCAAACTTCCACTTCCTCCAACTCCCCGCCCAAGCATCCCTGCAACCAGGCGGTAATTAGTAAATGTCAGGCGGACGTAACAAACTGGCAAGATTTAGGGCAAGTGGTGGGGTAGGTAACTTTCACTCTCTTTCCCGCCGACCTTCCAAACAACAGCCACTGAATGATACTGGAGAATTAGTGTGTGCCAGTCTGAACACAATGTTATTATTTGGAAGACGAGCATATCTATACACATTATACTGGAGGAAAAAAGTTTTCTTCGTAAAACATGAGAAAAATACTTAAGAATAAACGTGAAGAAAAAAATTCAGCCAATTTTTCCACAACGTAAAAACTCTTTCACTAAATTTTCTTATATAATTTTTTTACTTTTCTAGTTTGTCTATTTGCGATGACTCCTTCATTCGTTCTTACTATGTTTGTTTTTTGCTTCTAGCTCTGGGACTAGCTTACACCACCGCGACTCCAGTGTTACGACACGCACATTTTTCTTAGAGCACTCTTTCTAAACCCATTTGTTTGATCGGGCTTAGGAGTTTGGAGCTGAATGGAGTTAGGAGGAATCCAGCATGGAGTGCGTAGGTTACTCTTCTAAAAGTTGATCTGCAGTAGGTCAGCATTAGATTACTCAAATAGCTATTGCTTGTCTGATCTGGGGTTTCCAGCCTCCAATATTGTTCTGATAGCCGCGCTAATTAATAACTTTCACATACTGGAAAAAGGAATGTGGTCCGCTGAATGTTTCTGAAAAGTCCTACCGAGCAAAGGCAATTCACCGTCTTGTTATGCCCTAAATATCTAGAGTGCTCAGTATTTTCGTAGGAGAGCTTCAGGGGGAAATTCTTCAAAAAAATGGTAGAATTTGAAATTATTGGAAAACAAAAATCGCATTTATTCGACTTAAAGTCCTAATCTAATTGTACTGATTTTGAGTATCCTTTATTCACAATGATGTGATGCTAGCCAATCGCAGTTTTACAAGCAGGACTTTTCATGGTTATATTAATCCCAGATTTGTACCTGTAATATATTCTGCGACATTTTAACACTTCTTTTGCTTCATTTACATTTTGTTTTCGTCTTGTCGTTGCATTCATTAATTAAACAAGAACAACAACAATAAAAGAAGAAGAAGATCGTTGTTCCTTGCTTAATTCAAATCTTCGCTTGAGTCCAGCTGCTATATCTGGATAGGACTGAACCTTTGTCTCTTTCTAGTCCACTAAAAGAAGGATAAGCTTCTTCCTCAAGAAAGAGATAACAATATTTCATCTCAAATGGACAGCTAACAAAGCATGCAGACAGATATAAAAGCATTTTCCCCAACGTAAATTTTAGTTATTCTAGAGATTGAAACAAAAAAATGAATAATTAACCAATCACAAATTTAATTATCGAAGTTTGCAGTTTATTCAATGACCAAAATGCTTGGATTGCATTCTTCCAATTTTGTAATAGCATTTAGAATTAGATGGACTCTCATAGCAAAACTTAATCTTAATATCCTAATATACAATCCTTCCAGTTCAACTAGTTTACATGATGAGATTGCAGTAAAATTATAATTACATTAAAATCAACAGATATAGGTTTATTTCGATAGGATTAGAGAGTAATTAAAAACCAGTAAGATAACTTCATTTCCAGGATAAACTTGAGATTTCCTTGCAATTCCCTACTTGGGAGAATATGAGGTTTTTGGATTGGTCTGGAGTGAGAGTGAGCTGAGGGAAGGTTGAGCGGTTCTGGAGATCTCTAAGAGAAACGGATGGAAAGTGGGTTAGTTTGGGAGAGTTTTAGAGGGAAAGGCGAGGTCGGGAATGTAAGGGTAAAGGACTTGAAGTACCTAAAGATATATAGGAAACTAAACGTATCTTTGGTTGTACAGAGTGTGGATTCTGCTAGATTTGAAGTTCTAAGTTAGAAGTGTGTGGTACATTTGTATACGTATATATAGTTTTGGAAGGGAAGGCGGAGAGGGGATATGAGGAAAGTTAAACGCGTCCTCTTACTCTTATACACTATAAACGTACTATAACCCTCCTCTCCAACTCCGTGTATTTTACTATACTCTGCTTCTTGTAATAGAGATAAGCAACCGTAGATGGCGCAACTTTCTTACTAACGTCACTCGTCTACCTACCCATATATATAGGAGATTGAAGAAATAACATGTAAGCACCCTTTTGTCGGCTGTTTTAATGTTAATTCGTACAAGATAGTGTACAAATTTAAGCAAACTTGAACTTATATTTCTGTAAAAATCTTATCCCCCATTTTGTTTCTTTGGATTTCATATCAACCGGCAATGATACTTATCGGTGAGACTGTTACTTTTCATTCTTTTTTTGGAACCGCTAAAAAGCTAGCAACGAAAATTCTCAGAAAGAAGAAAATCTGGTTTGCAACAGTCACACAACTTTTTTTTTATTGCAGTCAATACAATCACAAAATTGTCGGTATGGGTTTGGTGTAGTGGTTATGAGCATGGGCTTGTAAGTGGTAGGTCCCTAGTTCGAGACCTGAATATAACTGTTAAATTTTATATTTGTTTAAAAAACGTTAATATTGAAGTATGCTCCCGCCCTATCTCCGACAACCTAATTTGGTAGTTGGATGTTAAAATAAAATAAAAATATATAAAATTGTCAAATTTTCTATGTTATAAAACTTGGAAATTTCGTACTCGCTTGTTTTTAACTTAAATTAAAAGTGGT
This sequence comes from Triatoma infestans, assembly GCA_011037195.1. Lineage (NCBI taxonomy): Eukaryota > Metazoa > Arthropoda > Insecta > Hemiptera > Reduviidae > Triatoma > Triatoma infestans. The sequence continues at coordinate 44,488 of JAAEAF010003765.1, read as the reverse complement.
GGAGTGAACATTGGTTAGCAAAGAGGACAAAAAGAAATTAAATTTATTTACCTCATATCCAGAGAAACATAAGGGCAATTATATATGAGCTTAAACTGATATCGCACTGAATTCTATGTTATCGCACTGTTTTTTTAAAATATCCTGCTAATGGGCGAAGGCTCGAAACCGGTCGATGGCCAGAAAAAGAAGCAGGATATCACGGAAAATATATCTGATGCTTTCCAGCTCTGCAGACAGAACAATTATATAAGATTAATTCGCTCCACCTTGATTTATGGCTCCGAATTCTGGACGATTTCAAAGACAAGCGAGAAAGTCCTTTCATTAAACGTTCGAAAGAAAGTTACTTCGCCAAATTTATGACCCAGTATGCGTGGAAGCTTTACGAATTACACAATGCTTTAGGACGTCATGAAATGTATTAAGCTGGAAAGGCTTCGTTCGACCTAACTTGTGGCTTGGATGGAGGATGGCGGTGAGATTCCAAAAAAGGGCAGATGCTCAGCTGTATGAAACAAGATATGTGGGAGATCCAAAGTTGCGATGGCTGGATAATGTGGCAAATGATGCCAGGCGCCTTACTAAAAACTTGCACAATTGGACAGCAGCGCATAAGACAGCTAACAATGGCAGAGACTAATTGAAGGGGGCCAAGAATTGAGTTACCGCTGATGATAATAATATTCTAGAAGATACACCAAAATATTGCACAGACTCAAATTTTAAGTTTTGAAAAGTGACGTCACAGTTTTCGCAGAAAACTCATGGAAAATAAAATTTCCCGGAGAAATGTTTCAAATGGTAGGTTTATGTCTGTGCAGTGAGCATCCAAGTTTAAAGAATATCATTGTAGCCGCTTTTTGAAAAATCTCCCCTCCAACTCAAAAAATCCATATCGTAAAATCGCATGTCTGTTAGCAGAATTTCTTCTGCAATGATTTTGCATCATCATCATTATGTAGTTGGTAGAATCATCGATTTATTCAAGTGGTACTTTAGTGGAATGCTTAACGTTGCTGTTCTTCTAAAAAAAAACCAAAAATAATTTTCCCTGAAAAATGCTTCACATTTAAGCATTTGAGGTCAATGGAAGACGAAATTTAAAGAAAATTATTTGAGCCATTTTGCGATAAAAATTTTTTTTAGAAAACTTCGGTTATCGCAATTTTGGTTGATGCGATATTGATCGAAACCTTCATATCAGATTCGGCGGAATCCAACTCAAACGGTAAATCAACATTGAGTTCCTGCGCTTTTTTGTTTCTGAGATTCATAGATAATGTACTTATATGTACATATTATGTACCTATATTTACATAATCTACATATAATATGTTATACATGATACACAACACATGATACATAATACAAGATATACATGATACACCACCACTAGTAATTCTGACGTTTCACAAATACCTCATTAAACTAAAAACGCTTTAATTAAGATTGAAATCTAGCAAAACGTTAGCAATTTTACATCACCTTCGTTTTGGCCGATGCTCACTAATTTTCACAAATGTTAACTTGTGTCATTAGTATGCAAAGTTTTGCTTTTTCGCTTTTTGCTACTAACTTTGCAATCATTTTGCGAAAAATCCATTGTCTTCGAATTCTCCACTGTACTAAAAAGGGCTAAAGGGAGAAAACCTGGAACTAACACAACTGTATAGTTAATTTGGCCTGAAATAAACAACATTATGGATACACTAAACCTTCGTGGTTTTTTTCCTTTACGCAGAGTTCCCCTGTACCCAGATGGCTTTTGGGCAAAGTTAGTTAGTGTACTTAAAACTTAGCCAGAGCCGACTATTTAGCAAAGTACACTTTTTATTTTGGTACAAGTCTAAAAGGTTCTTGTTAAACTACAAGAAGTCTGGATCACTCACCTGTACCTCTTCAGTATTTTTCCTTTTATCTCCATTTGGTAGGGGTGGCTTTCTTATCTCTTAGATAACACTTTTGTTACAAAGTTTTAAATTTATATATATATATAGAGAGGGGTGGGAGGGGGGGAGTGAGAGAGAGAAAGAGAGAGATTGAGAAAGTATAAAACAGGATAGTTCATTCAGAGGTGGCAGAACATGTGAGCTGCAACGGAAGGTACAAACTTTTAATGATATTTGCTATCCCCCCTATTTCTAGCGATTGACCAGGAAAACTCTTATAGCGAAAACCGCCTCTCCAGTTCTTTTATACCTGTATTTTTGGTAGACCCGAACATTTCACCAATTTCTTAGGGATGTGGTACATTGTTAAACTGGAACCACTAATTATTTTCTTTGATCTTTATTCATGTATGTCCACCTTCGTTCCAAGAAAATAAAGTTGGTATTGTATTTTTCCAAAAATAGGTACGTTCTCTGCGTTAGAATAAAATAAATGAAGGGAATTGGTTCAACAGCCTACGTGATCCTTACGGGTCTTATTGGTTTTCTCCTAATTAACTGATGGATATTACTGGGTTACACCATTCATAAGCTGTTTTTTCCAGAAAAGAACTGCCTGTGCGGTTATAATCAGAAAAAGATCTAAAGCGTCAGTCTGAGTAAAAATAAACTTTGCACGCTGACGGGTTTTCTCACGGTCCATTCTACACTCTGTACAGCTGCGTACTGAACCTGAATAGGAACACGATAGCACCTGCAGATTCTGCGAGGAGAAGGATGAGACTCCAATACATCTTCTAACGGACTGCGATGCTATTCTGAGAAAATATACTATCCTTAGAAGCTTCCCAAATCCTAAGATTTCTCAGAGATCATAACCTGGAAAGGATACTGTATAGTTTCTATAGCAGTGATGTAGGTGAGTGATCTGGACACCTGGCGCCTATGGGGATGGAGCAATAGATCTGTTTTGGTCGCAGTGCCCCTCCTTCCGCCAAAAAAAAAGAAGAAAAATAAAGGCAACTAAACGTTGAGTAAAATTTATAAGAAAATTTTTAAGTCATAATTAATTAGGGGAAGTCGTGAAAGTGTTGCACATCAGATTTTATTATTTTTTCTTTAATATCCTTGAATAAGGCAATCCCCCTCAATTTATATACCTCTCAATTTGTTCGAAACGTTCGGCGTTATCTAAAGAAATGTTTTATTTGGTGACCAATCCTCCTTATCATCAGAGACATTTTCTGTGGTAGTCTGCTTCATTTTGTGGACATCGACCACTTTCGGGCGTTTGCCCATCTTCAGGATGCGTTTGTAAGACAGTGTGATAACACAGACTTGCACAGAGCAAATTCAGTCTATACATTCGTGTGTAAAGAGTGTATAAACTGAATTCGCTCTGTGCAAGTCTGTCTTATCACACTGTCTTACAAACGCATCCTGAAGATGGGCGAACGCCCGAAACCGGTCAGTAAAAACAAAATGAAGCAAGCTACCACGGAAAATGTTTTTGATGCTTTCCAGCTCTGCGGAACCAACCACCACAACAAATCCTCCTTATCTTTGCCAAACTATCAATGATTGGTCGGAATCAAGAATTTACACCACGAGATTTTAATATAAAGATAAAGGAAAATTATTTTCGGACGTTCTGGGACGTTGTGATGTCCTCCTTATCTATAAAATGCCTTTTTTTTCTCTCTCTCTCTCTCTCTCTTGTGATGCTGTTTTCTTACGACTGCAGAAATTATTGTGCTAGTATCAATTTCTCAAAATGCATATTCTATTTATCTGTCTATCTTTGCAACAAAGGAAAATTTCGGTCGAAAATCGTCAAAAGGAAATTCAACTTTTCACGTTGTTGTGGCAATTTTCTTCTTTTTTTTAACGATTTTCCCATAAAAAAAAACATTTTCTTTAAACTAGAATAGCCAATTTCACTTTTTTTTTCTTTTTTTTTTTTTTTGTGACTTAGGATTAACTCAAAAGCTGTGTAGTTTTTGCTGAACATTGTTCGGGAAGCCCTCTTGTGGTAGATTCTTATAGAAACAACAATTCCCCCCTCACATACCGAAATTTATATATAATATTAAAAGGCCAACTACTAAACGCTTAAACCCTCCCCCTACTAACCCGTAAATTTGAAACTCCGCAATACGCATGCCATAATTTACAAATTACCAGTTTATTTACTATCCTATCCCATAAATAATTACATCTGAATATATATATATATATGTGTGTGTGTGTGTGTGTGTGTATGTATAATAGAAATTCTTCAGCGAACCGCATAGTGGTTTTATATAAACTAAAATATATTTATTTATTTATATATATATTTATTTTTGCCTACTAAACTGTCCTTTATAACAGTAAATTTGTGTATATTATAACTGGCATGATGCCATGGTTTACTTAATAGTAGATGTATAATACTTTCTGGCCGTACTACTTCAGTCCTGCCCTCTACCAGTGTGCCTAAACAAATCTTACTCCCCACAATGTTGGTCAGCCATAATATATAGATATATTCTAAATAAAAATACGCGATGCTGAGAATTCTAATTAATTTAATGGGATATTATTTTACTTTATGCAAAAAAAAAGGCGTGGCTTAAGGAGGACATGCGCATTAATCCTATTCTCTAGTTAAGTTTACAATTTATATTTATGTTATCTAAATGTATTCTTAATTATCTTTAAATGCATCTAATTATACCCGTAATTGAATTAAAATTTATTACATAAAAAAGCCAAAAAAAAAAGTCTGTCCTTTTAAAATTGACAAATTTTCTGAAATTTTAAGTTTTTAGACAAAGTTAATTGCTCTAAAATAAAAATAGTGGTTCTGAAACGAAGCAGTAGAATGTGATTACATTATAATCCCAGAAGACTGCGCCTAAAGCTGTAAAGTCACAAATATATTTAATCGACTTTCTTCAAATTCGGAAATTCTAACGATACTTTCAATATAACCTTATCTTATATAGATGGTAGAATCGTATATTCGTAGACATGAATATGTATATAAAGTTTACGATGTTTAAAGAAAATCGTTGAAGTAATTTTCGAGAAAATTTGGGAAACTAAAAACAAAAAAATTTTCAGAAAAGTAGCACTTCTGGCATTTGACTTTTGGCCCCCAACCTTATTATCAGATATGATGACGTTGTTTAATAGTAATTAAATAAAGTAAGTAATAAAGTAAGTAAAAAAAATATTTTTTTCATACGCACATACATACAAACTATTTGCATTATTTTTTGTTTTGTTTTCTGTAACCAAAGGATCTTAAAACATGTATTTCCTGTGAAAACTCGATATCGAAAATTTGACACGTTTACAATATTTGCTCTTACTAGAAGTAAGAGAAGGTAAAAAATTAATAGAACAAACATTTCTAACATTATCCTGGTTGTCAGAGATTTCTTTCATGAGCCTGCTTCATTTTCATGGACTTGCTTCATCTATCTTCCGACCAGTACAGATTCCTTGATTTATGAGGAATTCCTTGATAAACAGGGCAAGTTGATGCGGGAATGAGTTGGGACGTAGTTTTACATATTACTGCTATTTCAATAATGTTACAGTCCTTGCAATGAGTTAAAGGGACACTAAATTATGTAAAGTGAAATTTAACATTGGTTACAAATCTAAGTATGAATTGAAACAAAAGAAAGTCGTGTAGAAACAAACATTAATGATTAGTATAGATTTTGTTTGTAACTTATTGGATTTCTAGAGTAATTCCGTCCATAGTAGGTCCCTAGGCCGGTTGATGAAGTAAATAATGATGGAGAAAATATAGCCGACGTAGGACCTCAGAGGAGGAATTTGGGTAATCGGATGGATCACAATCTTCTGTTTCCGATTATCCGTACCCTCCGTATATATGGGCCTTGTTACTCTGGGGAAAACGCCCAATTCTCTATTTAGTCAACGTTTTAAGTTCACAAACAGATCTTTTCCACAGTATTTTTAGTCGCAGTTTTTGTCTAGTCTAATCCACACTTGAATTATACATTATTTCATATAGCGATGTAAAATGCAAGAGTTGTTAATAGCTGTAAATAATTAACTAGATCACGTTTAAAGAGACATGCATATGATGTAAATTATAATTTAGTAAAAATACTAAAATTACAGAGAGAGAGTGCGCTCGTAATAACGCTCTACAAACGTTCGGTGGGATTCTGGGTGGACCAAAAAAAAAAGAGATTAAAAGCAAAGTGGCCAGAGCGCAGTGCTAACGGCGATGACGTACCAACTGCACTCAACGTCACCACCAACACTTCTACTAATAATTTACTGAGTATTTCCTGCATATACACACAACACAAACGCACGCAAAAACAGGAAACGGCTCACATTTTCACAGGATAAAATTGTAATTATGAATACTACCCCGCCACTTATTTTGTATTATGTGGTTTTGTTTTTTACAGTTTCCACATTAATTTATTTTCCTTGACAAAAATATGAACGCAATCCTTATTATAGTTTATATCCAGTTTTGTTTCACTTTTTTTTTTTATTCATTGCCAAATTATTAAAAGAAAGATGGTAAAAAATGAACTTGCAGTGTTGAATTATCAGTTCATTAACCAAGCGCCTTACAAAACAGGAACCTCTCGAGCAACTATCTTCCATAAAACCTGCAGTGTCTGCCTCGTTAATCATATAATTTACATTTAGAAAGTTATTTACCACATCCATTGGAGTATGTATTTCCTCCGGGAAAAGGTTGCAATCAGAGCAGAGTTTATTAATTTAGGATGGCCATGAGATGTTATTTGCGGAGCCGCAAATAAACAAGATAATAATCAACTAAAATTTTATAGATTCCATTAAATAATAAAACAAACTAAAATTGAAATAAACAGACCTATTTTAATAGTTATTTCATTTTATATAGTATTTTTCCTGTTATAGTATGTTATTATTTTTTTAATCAAGTTAATGGAGTAGAAAAATATCTTCAATTGCCTTATTAATTCATATTAAATTTTTTCTAGCTTTTATTCATTTTTCTTTTTTTCTACAATAAATATTATATTACAGTTTACTTGTAATCAAGAATATATTATGATAAATAAATGATTTTTAAATTTTATTCAAATTTTATTGTTCAACATTCTTTCTAATTTTGTTTGGATTAATTAAATTAGCAAAAAACGATAATAATAATTTAGATAACAGTATCCAAACTATTCTTGAAGGTTTCTTGAAAACGAGGGTTTCAATAAAAAAAAAATTAAGAAATAAACTTAACTTTTTTTCTGCAACCGCGTAATAATGTGATTATTATTATTTTATCAAAAATAGAGAGTGATGTGATTACTTTTAATCACAAGTAAGTGAAAATAAAAACATGAGCCATTACTTTTTCTCACAAGTGACCTAAAGTATTATTATACAACTCTAACTACCCTGACATTAAACGCTTTAGTTATTTTTTCTTTTTTTTTGTTTCTGTTGATATAGGGAATTATTGCAATGCGACCTGAAAGATCTTAGTACATCATGCTGGATTTGAATCCGGAGCCTCTAGCTTGCTAATCCAGTGCGCTTCCACTGAGCTAATCCCTTCCTTCTCCTTTAGCTTAGGCCAATTAACTAGGGAAGAGACCTTAGTATGTGTTTGTCCTTGTCTGTAAGGGGTAGAGTGTATGTACTTTTAAGTGTATTGTGTACAGTTCTGACGAAATGTTTTAATTATTGAGCAGTGGTAACCCATAGGGTCGCTACTCTCCAAATAACTGCACGCAGCCGATAACTCCTTGCAGGTAATTTAACGGCTATACACGAAGCCAAAAACATATTGCATACCAAATCCCAGATACATGTATATACCAAAGTTTGCAGGTTATAGAGAGAAGTATGATTTGTATTAAAGTATGTTTCAGTATTTCCACCTTTTCATATTATTATTTTTCTATTCACGTAAGTTAAGAATCAATTTAGAGCGGTTACAAAACAAAAAATTAATATTCAGCTCAGGTGTGAAATAATTTCACACAAACAAACAAATCAAAAAGTATTCAAACTTCGCAAAATATTTATTCAACAAAAATAATGCGTACCTTTAAAAGTAAAAAAAAAATCATCGTATAGTTTTCAGGGGATCTCTGAGTTTGTGAAGCACTGATTTAAACTTCCTTAAGATAGTGCGGCAAACTGGGTCGCCCGTGGCAAGCATGAAGAAGAGGTAGGTCACAACACTTGGTATTCCGTTTAGATTCTAACACCGCATTTGACACGAAATTTTTGGACAAATTCCTCCACTACCGGAAGTATGACTTGGCTGAAAGTTTTTTTCTTTCACTTTATCGCGATTGGCTGGAAAACGGTTACAACGACATTGTTTAAACTTCATGTGCTATCTATACACACACAAATACTTGATCAATTTTATTTGTAACGTTTTCTGAGGAAAATTTAATTTTTGTGGGGTTCTGAGGGAATAATAATTTATGCTTTGCCCAAAATACCACTTGAGAATAATGTATGGTTTTTTTACCATAATGTATTAATGTAATTGTTAGAATTTAATTAAAAATATATATTAAAAACATTGCTACAATTCCTAATTTGAAAAACTGAAATGCCGCAAGTGCTATTTTACAGAATAAGTTATTGAAATAGGTTATTTTTTTCGAAAGTAACTAAAGATTTCCTTTAAACTTTGTTTGCTAACTGCACAGATATAAAAGTATCACTTTTATTTTATATATTTAAAAGAAAGTAGATGTTTGGTAGTTTTGTGGCGTTATAATTCAAATTTTACTGTGGATGATTCAGTTTTATTGGTGCCAGCCGTCTGGGTTGATAGGACATGTTGGTACTTGTCTTTCCCCACTACCTCTATATTCTTGTTAGTACAAATGAGAAAAATTAGGTTAAAAAAAAAATGGCAATTTTTTTTGGTGTTGCACACCAGATTTTTTTTTTTTGCAGAAGACTGCAAAGAATTTAAAAATTCATATGATTTGTACAAAAAGGAGGCATATGCATATATAATGTATAATAATTACATGTTAAGATCAGCGAGTAGAATCTAGACAGATTTATGTTTAATACGTTAGCGTAAAATTTATTATTATATTAACAAAACCCACTAAGTTTGCTTGAAAATGAGATAGCAAACAATTCTCAGTGGCAAACATGATAAAGCGTGTTTCAGAGATTATATATATATATATTCAAATACATATATATATACATATATAAGTATAGTGAACAGTTGAAAGGCTCAAAGTAAAACAGAGATTCTAAATGAAGATATTTAGTTGAGTGAGTGATATTCACATAGAGAGCAGCACTACTGCTGATAATGATAGTTAATGGAGAAGGTTACCTCCTAGAGGTAGCTGCGCGCGCACACAAAATTGTACAAAACAATACCTGGTCTCTCTCTACCTTGATATGGGAGCTTCACAAATATTTTATTACATTGTATTTCCACAGTGTATATTTATACTGACACACACACACACACACACACAGATACAGACACAAATAATTTGAGTGGTAGACTCCCACACTCCTTCTCCTACCGTAACGTTTTCCCTGTGTGACCCAGTTAAATATACATTTATAGCTAACTTACACAGAGTAGGTGTACTCAACCGCGGCTTTCCATAGAGGTTCGCACAATTTTCTATCTTTCGTATGAAAAGACTGGCTGGTTTCTATGCAACAATATTAGTTATCTCGGTTTATGTATAAATATATATAAACCTTTCCATTTCTCTCGACAACCCACCAACTATGCCTACCTAGTATTGGAATGATATTCCAACTAAATAGAAGCCCGTTGGCTGGGGATTGTGTTAATTAAGGACCCTACAATTATAAAGGTAAACACCTTTTCATTTTTACTTTATCTTGCTCCTACTAACTGGGAATGATTCAGTGTTCAAGTTAAATTTTCATAATTTGAATTTTCACCGGGAAAATATATTTTGAGGTCCCCTGAGTGCGAACAAAATGTTTTTAGCAAAATGTCTGTTTATGTGTATGTGCGTGAACACAACACATACCAAAAAAAATCACAGGTACCTCAAACTTGGAATTCCGTTGTAGTACGGCAATCCTATCAATCGAAAGTGCCACTTTAAATATGTTTAATTTCTGATTAATATTATATGGATGTTAGAATCAGATAGTAAACTGAAATAATACTTGAATGAGAATCTCACCCCCTTCCACGAAAACTTCTCTTAAATGAATTTTTCCAAAAAATGTTACTGTAGTGGAAGAACGAAACGGAAAAATAATAGTTTTGGAATATAGTTTAGTAAAATAGTTTTGCGAAAATAAGCTAGTTCAAATAGTCTATTTTAGTGATGGGGATAGAGCCAGGTATACTACAATCTAGGTCAATGCAAACCAAGAGACAAAGTGCAAGAAACAGTTAGGGTAAAACAATAAAACTCCCTCCTGACATACCAGCATTATTTGAAAGGATTTGAACTATGAAGAGAAGACATTCTTTCAAGAAGAGTCTGAAACAGACACTCAAGCCAGAACACTTGCTTCAGGAATCGCTCTCTTAAACTCAGTGCCAGTGATAGTGATTTGCCTTTATACTAGATAAACATCTGATTTATTAAGATATAGTTGTGATATTGTATATGTACTTAAATTTGCTTAGAGAATATTTATTTTAAAAACAGTGGTGCTCACTTGATTATTTCTTAATACTTCTATCTCTTTCTCAAACATACTCACAAGCCCTTTACAAAACCGCTCGTGCTATACGCTACTACAAACACTACAACTCAACACACCAAATACATTTCATTACAAATAAAAGTTGAAGCGCTTTGTATTTGTGGTTGATATTGCAAGTTTAAATACCATTTTAACCATTTTTTGAAAAAATCGTACAAAACTGAAGAATCCATTCAGTCAAGTCTTGCTTCCGCTTAACTGATTTTGATAAAAAAAAAAAAACTATTGTCGGGTCCCATGCCATAGCGCTTAAACTAAATATCAAGTTTGAACTTTCTGCGATTTACTATTTTTTTTAATTTTGCTGGCTGGCCTCACACAAACATAACGACCAATTTCTCAAAACAACTTTTTCTGACTCAGGGGACCTCAAACGTGCATATCCGGTGAAAACTCGATATCGAAAATTTGAAAAGCTCACCAATACTTCCTCCTACTAGAGAGTAAGAGAAACTAATAATATTTGGTAACAAAGTTAGTTCTGTTTTTATTTTTTTATTTTTGCTTTATTTTTATTGTATAAATATTTACTTACTTTATAAGACTAGAGATCTGCATTAAATATGCGATAAAAACATGTCAGCTAAAAGGATTTTTAAGGATCAATATGTCTAAAATTATGAGCTGATGCCTATACACACTGATCATGTTGGCCTCTATTCGTTTATACCCACATATATTCTCTTTTTATGCTCAGTCTTATTACAATCGAAAATTAAATAGTGATAAGTATACAGAAGCAAATTATCATTAACATTTTCTTAGACACAAAGAAAACGGAAAGAAAATCCATTTTTTGAGCGAATAAATCAAATAAAAGATTGTTCCAACAAAAAGAATGTAAAACTGTTCACGGCCTAATGGTCGTTTTCTCTTCTTACGGCTAGTCGAGAAAATATTGCGGCTTTTCAAATTTCATACTTTAGTGTTTTGAGGTCTCCTCAAAATGAGAAAAAAAAGACTATCTTTTTTGAGACCTATGGTTCTTAAGGCTACAGTTACCAGTGAGAAGGCCTACAATCATCAGTACGGCACGGCACTATTGTAGCAATTCTGTAGTAATCCCTTTTAATAATCCAAACTTACTGGATTATTTGCTTTTGGCACGATTAAGTCAGACATTCTGACTTAATACAGTCTTGACAGTTTTCTGCAAACAATCTGAAATTCCCAATTATATACTCTCCAATCCACCCAAGAATTACAAAACTTGGGGCAGTTAATGGACTGTGTAAGAGGAAAAGTATAAGAAACTTCATGTAAAGTCTTCATTTATCCCAGAAACACTCTTTATCACTTTCTTTGACTTCCATATTGAGTTTTCTTTCCTAATTAGTTGGTCAATTATATGGAAAAATTGAGTACGTAAAGTTTTTCCAACCTCCTCCCACTGCTAAATTTCCCCTACTTTTGCTAATGGACTTGGTAAAGTTGCTTACTTTTTTTTTCTTTCTTTTTTTTTCTTTATTAAGAGACTTACTTAAGACCCATTTACTTAAAGGAAAATTTTCAATGTTAAGTAAATTGTAAGGAAAATACCGGAGAGTTTTTCCTTGTATAGTGTGGCGCTGATAATTTTCTTGATAATTTAAGTACAGGTTTTTTATTTGTTTTTCATGGAATATGTAGAAAATTTTTTAGAAATTTGGTTTAATTTATTATTCGGAAAACATTTTTTCATAATTTAATGGTATTCTACAGAAATTAAATTTCAAGCAAAATCCGCTGATTTTCGTTATTTCTAACAACTGCCGGAACGCGATTATAAATCTTAAAAAAACAAAAACAAAAATTCTAGTGTATGCAACATTAGAACGAATTTCTCTTATGGCAATTAATGAGATTGTATTTAACAAATTCATAGACTGTGATGACTGAATTCCAGTCTTAGACTAGCGTCACAATCAGAGAGTCTTGTTGAGAGAAGCCAATCTGGAACTCTCAGGATATGAAAATGGAGCTAGGTGATTAGGAGATCGCATGGCCAATCTCGTTTAAAGCGGCATGGAGGATTGGCAGGCTGGGTGGATGCTGATAGGACTTGTGCAGTGGGATTGTAAATAAGGAAAATAAGGAAGAGAGCATAGATTAGCTTGTTAACGAAGAAGATATTGTCGTCTTTGTGAAGAATTAAATTTGAGACTTTAGATTAAAAGGATTGGATTCTTCTAGATGTTTGATTGTTTCCCCGAAGAGCGCTACTCAGTTCGGCTACTTAGGTCCAAATAGGTCTCAGCGGTTTTCCATAGCTTTATGGTTGATTTCCAAGCAGCCTTCGTAGTTTTCCATAACGTTGTCTTTTCAGTCACGTAGGAGAGTCAAATAAATAAAAAAAATTAAAAAAAAAAAAATGCAGAAGCTATCACATAAGGGAAAATGGACTAGCCATTTCATCAAATACTTTGTCCTTCCCTGCGGATATATCCCAGCCATTAAGCACACGAACAACATTTGACACTTCCACAACATTCATACACATAGAGCGTGTATGCATAGAGTGGGTTTAGTGAACCCACAAGAAAGTTTTATTTATTGCCCCATCCATGTGAACCACGATAGATCTTTCAGATCGCAGTGGGTTTTGACTTTATAGCCACTCTCCTCTCTACAAAATTCAAAAGAACCTTGGCGGGGTAACTAGACTGACCTCATTTTATTCATGTCCCTACGTGAATCCTAGCCTAATAACCACTAATACTGACATTCCTAACACGACGTGGAGGACTGCAGATCTATTTCCGTTAATTAGGAAAAAAATTAATTAACTCCTTAAGTGTAATTGAACTCGGCTAGACCCTCTTAATACACAATAGATTGTTATTATTATTGAAAATAAGGTATAGCATAAATGATATTATTAAAAAAAAAAAAAAAAAAAAAAAGGGGGGGCTCACCACTTTGTTTCATTTGATGTTATTATTATTTATTTTTTTGTTATTTTTCAGTTGTTGCTGTTGTTACTAGGCTGTTTGTTTTTGTTGTTTTCCACTTGAAAAGTTTTTATTTACAAAGAGATTATTCTTCTAAAACAATACAAAGAGAGCTAAACAATAGATATTGTTTTTGGGGAGATTCGTATTTTTATTTTGTTGTTGTTTTTTTAATTCTGTTTGTTTACAATTGTTATTTTGCAAATGTAGAATATATTTTTCTTTTACCATTTTCCACAAAATTTTTGTGATTTCGTTTTTTTTTTTTTAAACAAAACAAATCCAGAGTGAAATATACACATGACTTAATTTTATTGGAATTTACACTATTTTAATTATAACTGACAAACCAGGATATTTACTCCTTCAAAATGGACATTTTGACAATAAATTTTTAGTTGCCCATTAACTTTGCACAGAAATAAGGAATTTGTGGGAATTATACTTGTTGCTCTATGAAAATATGACTACATTCTAGCAATCCTCAATAGGATCATTTGTAAAGTTAAGCCTAAAGTCATAGATTCCACCCATCCGCTCCCACTACAAACAACCACTCACAGAAAAAAACCACATGTAAAGGGCCAAATTGGTGGAGTGGGGGATATCTACCTGAAATTTGACGTCACAGATTCCTCAAGGACCCACTAAATTTTTCCAGAAAACTGTTACAAACAAATGTGTTAGGTTTCTGTCTGTGCAGTTAGCAGTCCAACTTATAAGGAAAATATTGTAGATCTTTACGAGAAAATTCCTAATAAAAAAAACTCAAAAACTGTAAAGTTTCACTTCTGTTTAATCGATTTTCTTCATATTTGCAATACTAGCAATGCTTCTAATGTATTTATATTAATATTATTCAGTTGGTAGAATGATACAGTTGCATTGAAGTAGCAGTTTAGTGAAAAGCATAACGCTACAGTTCCCCCTGAACCCCCTCGAAAAAAGTGTCAATCTTCCCGGGAAAATGTTACAAATAAATAATAAATTAGATGTTTATATTTGTAATAGTATGCGAAATTTAAGGAAAAACATGGATGCCTTTTTCAAGCAAATCGCGAAAAACGAAAGACAAAAAAATTCTCAGTAAAGTTTCATTTCTCGTCCGAAATCTTTGTGTCAGATTTAGTGGTAATAACTAAAACGGCATATCAAGTAAAAGCATTCGGCGATTTATCGTTTTTGAGTCTTCTTGTAATGCACTTAATGTATATTCGTGTCTTATATAGATTAGGAAACCGTATCCCCGAGCTCCTGAATATAGATGGATAGACAATTTATTGAATAATCCACTAATAATCAACTTTTAAAGAAGATTCCAGAGCATTAGCACGATGACCCCTTGTTTGTTGTATTAATTCAACAAGTGGCTCCGCCCCATTCACAAACTGTACTTACCTAAATAGTAACCTGTTATTATTATATATAGCCATTGGTTTTTCTTTTCTTTCCCCTTCGTCGCTTCCCGCGCCAGTCTTTTTTTTCAGCATTATTATTGTGTGATACAGATGGCCGTGTATGTTACTCTATTTTATCCATTATGTTATATTTATTACAATTTTCTTTGTTCCCCTTATTGTGAAAAGAAAAAATCTGAAGTGAAACACTTACACGACACTCTCTCACAATAGTTTATAGAGTATAATAGACAAATTTCTTGAAACTTATAATTTTAATTAAATGTTTAATAGTCTTTAATTTTAAGTAAAATGATTTGTTTGAAGAAAGCATAACCTACCCTTCCCCCACAAACTTCTCTTGCTTGTACTAACGGTAGATGGCTAGTGAACCTTTCAAACTTGAAATTGATGAAGTGACTGATGTTTACTCTTTAAAGTTTATCTAGAGACTGATTTTTAAATCCCTCAGATGGTCGGCTTTTATTCAACCTTTCTTACCGCTAGAGAGAGACAACTTCTTGTTAGGAGATTGGCTGCCAAAATTGAAGCTCATTTGCCAACACAATATGATGGCCGTCACAGAGGATGTAATGCATTTGGCGGCACATTGTAGGCTGAGAGTGGTCGTGGCTTGATTTCCTCCTACATACAGCATCTAAACGGAGTACAAAGTGTGAAATTTCTGATATTTTTCACTTTTAAGATATTTTTTCCCTCCAAAAGCACATACACAAATACCCACAGTCAGACGGTTCTTTAAAATAATGTTATCATTATTTTGTTTCGTACACATTTTTCGTGGAGTGTGGGTGTATATTTTGTTATTTAAATCGGGGGCCAACTACTCAAAATGTTAAGAACCGATATATAGACTATTGAAACTGGAATAATCTATAAAGGTGGATGCGACACAAGTTCTATATGTTCAATTTTGTTAAAGAGAGCAGTACATGAAACATACAGCTTGAAATTAATTGTCAAACTATTGGCAAATTTGTGACGTCCGTAAAATAATGCATAAGTGCATCCGCAGAATGACAATAATAATTTATCCTACTTCCTGTTTATATAGAAACTACAAGGTAGGAGTTTTCAGTGTAAATGGCAGGGAGGGTTTTGGTTTTACTAATACGAGGAAACAACACTGACTGACTGACATACAAACTAGAAATTCATACGTACATAT
This sequence comes from Triatoma infestans, assembly GCA_011037195.1. NCBI lineage: Eukaryota > Metazoa > Arthropoda > Insecta > Hemiptera > Reduviidae > Triatoma > Triatoma infestans. The sequence goes on along the minus strand of JAAEAF010003765.1, from coordinate 28,344 downwards.
GTTTCATACATACAAAATTATACTACACCATTATCATGTGCCCAAAACACATTAAACCCAAACTTAGTAGAGATGTCACAAGTGATGACAGACAGACAGATAGATCGACCGTTAGAACTGCAGAAGAGAAAGCCACTGAGAGTAATACTCTGGGACCCCCTCCACAACACACCTCCATCATTCACAACATTAATTTATGTTTTGATGAATGACGGGACACTTATAGTTACTATTGTTATTAATGTAGAAACTTGTTGTCTGTAGTTGTTGCTGTTGTTATTGTGGTTATTGTACAATAATAGAACAACAAGATGATTTGTGTTGTTTTGCTTTGATGACATTTGGTCTTTAAACATCGTGTGTCCATCATCAAAACATGTCTACATGTCGGTGAGATATGTAGCGGTTAATGTTAGTAACAAACCAACATGGATCCAATAATATGATAAAGCTACTGAAAATCCTCTCTCGTGCTTCCGGGGCCATGGAAGGCCTTTCCTCAAACTTAATTTTCCATTTGACCACTTTACACAGAACTCTACACACCTTGCGAACAGGCCAAAATTACTTAAACATATCGATATATATAAATTGGCAATTCCGCATATCGTGTCAAATTCTTTAAATTAAGTTTTTACCGAGACTGTATATTTGGAAGTCCACTAAATGTGAAGAAAAAAAAAAGTTTTTAGCGAATGGTCTTATTTACGTTATTTTGTAAACATTTTCCGAGGAAATTTGATGTCGATTAGTTACTTTGTCAAACTTTCCCCTTACCTGCCATTCAAGTACATTCCCAGTTTCAGGAAAATCGATTAATCGGACGTGCGACAATACAGAATAGGATTCTAAGTTTTTTTCTTCTAGATGTTAAGCCACACATACGTATATCTATCACTTCTCTTTGAAACATTTTTCTAGTAGGAAATGGATCTTTAGGGAATTCTGGAAAATCTTTGAGGTAGGCTTAACATTAAACTACTGCTGCAAAGGGATTGATAGATGGCGATGCACTTCAATCAGGTACTTACAATCAGGTATTTATTTATTTATTTTTAAGAGTATAGTGCAATGCGATGAAAAGAGGTTTATTACGTCCTCTTGTTGGAGCTGGGATGAGACCTCTTATCCTACAGCATCCCTCCAAGTAATTGAAGAATCTGGAAAGGTATTAAGGATTATATTATCTTTCAACATTTGCTAGACAGCAAAGCATCTAAACATTCTCTGAATAATAGCATTATTATTATGATTTGTCAGTGGAGAGGGACCAAACCCTGCGCTACCCAAAGCCACACTCCAAGAAAAACAACAACAAACCGGGTCTAGAACAAATATCAAGACCCAGATCTAATCCATTTAAGATTCACCGCAGTCAGAATAAATCTAACAATAACCTTAAGCGGAAATAGCCTAAGCTCTTCCACAGACATCCTATTCCGACTGCAAACCTAATTTCCTCACAACCCAGGCAAGCAGTCATAAGATGGATGGGTGTTTCCTCCTCTGTCTCACAGACTCTACAAAACGGATCCGGCATGAGCCCCATTACGTAGAGATGTCTCCTTAAACCACAATATCCAGTAAGAGATCCAACAAGATGCCCGAGAGAGCTCCGTAAAAAACACAGCAACGTCTCACTAATGGCTTTCTGCGGACCCCTGATGAGCATTTTGGACTGCCGAAAACCAACTGAGCTCATCCATAAAGAGAATGCTGTGAAGCTGTCCATGTCTGGAAGCCTGACAGACACGTGCCAGAAGACACACCAACAGGAGGCTCGGGACCAAAGAAAGGGAGAGAGGCGCCTAATTTGGCAAACCTATCCACCTCCTAATTCCCAAAAACTCCCATATGACCTAGCACCCAGACTAGAAGCACATCCTTCAGAGAAGAAAGCTCTTCCACTCTTTTAGAACATTCTAATACCAACCTGGAAATGAAGACACATGAACTCAGCGCCTTCAGCGCAGCTTGGCTGTCCGAGCAGATACAACACCTTTTAAGTTAGTGTTACGTACCCTCTCATCGAAGATACAACAAAGAATAGCATAAACCTCAGTCTGGAAGACTGTGGTCCATTCAACAAGAGATACTGCCAAATGATCTCCGGTCTCAAAATAGATCGCAGCTCCAGACCTACCATCCATTATGGAACCGTCCGTGTAACACCGGAAGTAATTATCAGTTATCACCCCAGACGGAACCAATCTCGACCAATCTTCCCCAGAGGCAAACTGACACTGTAAGAATGCTCGAAAACAAATGTCTTCAACATTCTATCAGAAGGTAAACCTGTAATAGGAACCTTCAGAAGCATCTCGCGATGAATGTAACAGGCATTCATTGCCACATTTTTCACCTCTACAAAGAGCGGTGGAATTCCCAATAAAGTCTCCATTGCAGCTGTTGGCGGGTCCACATCGCACCGGTCACCGCCAGACAAGTCAAGCGCTGAATATCCTCAAGCAGCAGTCTAGCGGATCTTATCTCAATGCGACGCCACCACAACACTGCCGCATATAACAACCTAGGTTTAATAACCATACCATAAATCCAAAACAACATCTTGGGAGTAATCCCCCAATTTTTACCCATGATTCTTCGAAATTGCCAAAAGGAATAATTGCCTTTTGATGCTGTGTCTTAACATGCTCCGACCAATATAATTTACTGTCAAGAACCACCCCATGAAACTTAACCGACTTGCAAATCTGAACAGAAGTTCCTAATAACCTAGGTTATTGATCCTACGATATTCCTCCAATTAGTAAATAAAATCACCTGGGTCTTACTGGGATTCAATGAAAGACCCTTATCGTGAGTCCAATCATACACCATATTGAGGGCACTTTGCATAAGGTCTGAGATAGTAGTCAGACATCGCCCCATCAATAAAATAACCTATCATCGGCATATGTCTGTACTTAGAATCCCGATGAATTCATCCTGGTTAACAGTTCATCCATGACGCACACCTTAGCTATGGTGAGAGACAACCACCTTGAGGACACCCTCTCCCCCCTCCCACAACCACAGTGCGCATACCTATAGAAGCTTGTATAACTCTACTCCTTAAATAACTACCTATCCAGTTGATTAAAATTGGTTGTACACCTTTTCGACCTAGGGAATCTTCAAGAGCATCAAACGATACTATGTCAAATGCCCCTTCAACATGAAAGAAGCACCCTAGAGCATATTCCTTTGTCTCCAGAGAAAATTATATCCTACCGACCAGACAATGCAAAGCAGTCTCTGTCGATTTTCCTACTGTATAAGCATGTTGGTTTGGATGGAGTTGCTGATCCTTGAAAGACCATCAGTAATATACCGATCTACCAACCTTTCCAAAGTTTTTTGAGAAGGAATGACCAAGACTTATAGGTCTAAATGCCTTAGGGTCAGAGCAGTCACTTCTTCCTGGTTTAGAAATAAAGATCACCCTAACTTCCCTCCATAATGCTGGCACATAACTAAACTAAACAACCTTTAAAAATCCTTATCAACACCTTCATCAGTACATCCCCACCATTTTGTAGCTGACAGGGATAAACTCCATCAGGGGACTTAAATGGTGAGAAGCATAGGGTTCTTGGATAAGTGTAAAATATGTATGCCACCCAGCAATAGAGCGGCACAAATTAGCCGTTGCATCTTTGCTATGCTGCAAGTTACCTGAACCATTTCTACTCTGTCAATGTAGTGATAAGTCAACCAATGGAAGAAATGGAATTTCTGACATACTTGATAGACGGCAGGCAGGAATAAAAATAAATAAATAAATAAAAATACCTGCCTTACATATCTGTCCTTTTTCCTTTGACCACGTTTCAGAAATCGCCGCAAGGGGACAAGTCCTCCCCGTCTCTTCCTGACACGTTCTCCTCCAGAAGCAAGCCTTCCCTGCGTCTGGATATTTTCCAGATTCTCACCAATTAGTGCAACCAGGCCCTGGTCACTCGACTCTGGATGTACAGAGAATTACCCGCACCGAATTTAAAGTTAAATACATATACATAATAAAATTAAAAATTCATATCCAGAGCTCTCCACCCTTCACGGAGCCTCACAATTTGGCACGCTTTGAAGAAGTGCAAGAGCTACCCCACAGATATAGCGCCCAGCGACAAGTCCCACAATACCCGGGAACTTACCCATGCGTACTTTACACTAGCCGATTGACCAGAGCTGGGTTAGGCTCTGGCCGCCTGTTTAGTGGAGTCAGGAACCAAAAGGTGTGTTGGACTGCAAGGCACGCCGAGAGAACTTGCCTCCAGCGAGAACCTGCGTCCTCAACTACCAGGACTTTCCTTCCCCACGACTTAGGTATCCACACACGGCAAGCATGTGGGAGGCACCAGAACGTGCCACTGGCGTGTAGGAATGTAAATGTGTGATGTACGATGTTAAGGCGTTTAGGTGTAGTGATGCAGCTTGACCCACAGAGGCTCCGCAGCAAAAGAATTCACTGCAAGAGATTCAGCCCGTACATAAATTATGGCGACCCAAACAGAGGGCAGAAAAGTTTCTACTAACTCACACTCCTGACGAGACACCACTGCACTTGTTTGTCTGTCATTGCAGCTGAGGTACGTGGGAGTGCTAAGTTCCCAAATAGCCCGAAGGCTACCCTCTGCGTTCGCTCACCAGCTTAGACATACACGCTTCCACAAAAGTGGAGGTTTCCAGAGCCGCGACGAGGACGCGCTGGTTGGACTTGAATGAGGTTCCGCGACAGAATATCCGTCTCTAGAAACATAGGAAAGTTTCCCCTATATGAGTAAAAATACTCCCTTAAACCATTTGGCTTCGAATAATAGCATAGCAGTTAATCAGAAGTAATGTTGGAGTCTTTTCCACGTCAGATCTATAGCAGGTGCTCTGAGTTTAACCAGTGCCAAACCTAACCTAAGCTGGTATTTGCTTTGTAGATTTTTCTCCAGGATACATTAAAGTGAAAATAATTGTCTATGATTTTATTTTCATCCATCGTTGTCAGTTAGCTGTGACGTTAACCACAAACACCAAAAACAAAAAAAAAACAATAAAACACGGATATTTCGTGTATACTTCTACAATTCCCTCCCTACAAAACATATTCTCCCCTTTAGCCCGCCCTTAACTTTATCACAGTTTGATGAGTTTGAGGCAGCAGACACAAACGGCAAGAAAAAGGGAAGAAGAGAAGAAGAGGGTTAAGTCTCAAGGCAAAGTCTGAAAAGACTTCGGGTGTGGCTAAAAAGTAAAGTCGTTAACATGTGTTCGACCCATCCTTTCCCTCAGCGGCGGACGGGTCGGTCGGTCGGCTACTCCCTTTACCAAACCAGTATACGTACACCCCTTTTAATGGATTGAAAGTAAGGAATGTATTCCCATCAGGGATGTACTTCAATCACTAAGCACCGATCTTCCCATTTAACATGATAACACAGCTATATAACGGGAAGTACATGCTTTTAAATTTATTGACTGACTTAGTAAAGTGAATTGAGTAATTAAAAAAAAAAGTTCCTTTACTCCAATTAATAACATTTCTTCAAACTTGGAATGTTTACTAACTACCACTTCAGAGCTCGTAAAACAGTATCTCTATCAAGTACTAGCAACACTGGAATTGTTATTTCATTGATAGTTGCTAAAGTTTCTGCATGTTCTGAATTTTAGCAAGAAAACATTAAACATTGGAAAGGAATCGTACAAAGCTTGCCAGCCCCCCCCCCCAAACTCTCAAAAATCTTCTCTTTTTCAAGCAAAATATTTCAAATAGTACTTTGAGGGCCTACAAATGCTTTCTTTTGTTTCTTTTTAAATTGTTGTAGGGGATTATCGCACTGCAACCTGAAAGATCTGTTGTGCCCCCCCGGAGCCTTCTCAGTGCACTGCCGGCCTCCAAGCAGTGTTCTCTAGCTGCAGACAACACGGCTCATCACCATACAGTGAGTTGTAGAGGCTCCTAGGGAGAGAAAATCTAAGGGCAGCATGTGGATTCGCACCCGGGACTTCCACGTTGCTAGTCCAGCGTGCTACCACTGAGGTAATCCCTTCCTTCTCTCTTGGCTTACGCCAATTAACCAGGGACCCTAGTTTGTGTACTGTGTTTGTCCTTGTCTGTAAATTGTAGAGTGTATATAGTTTAGGTGTATTGTGTACTGTTCTGACGAAGTGCATGGAATACTGAGCTGTGGTAGCCCGTGGGTTCGCTACTCCCTAAGTAACTGCATGCAACAGATACCCCTTGTGGGCTACAAATGCTTAGTTGATTTCAGTGGAGGCAGGTGAAATTTTAAGTGGGGTTGCTATATATACAACATAAGAAGTATAATTAATTTGGTTCCGAAACAATAATCGAATTATTGATAAGTAAAATTATTTAACTATTAAATATCTGCTGGATTAAAAATGTATTTCATTCTTCAACTTTTTACATTCAGTATATTCTTCAATAGCCAATATTTCATTAAATTTTATCTGTAGCAACATTGTTTATTAAACAGTGCTGGGGATTCGTTTATTTCGTGCACTGATAAGTGCAAACGAATATCAACAAGTTTAGCCATAAATGATGGAACGTAATAATTCAGATACTGCATTACATAGCAATGCCATTTTTACTGGCATCTAAAGGGTAAACTGAATAATTCCCTTTATCAAATATGCAATCATGTCTCCTCTACATTAGCTGTAAATTTTAACAAATTCTATTACATATATTTTATACGGTGGTATGAATTCTAGTGATTTAATAATATTAACAAAACTCAGTTTTTCTTTTTCATTGGGGATGCTGCAGTGGCGAAATGCATACATACCAGCCGTCATTAGTTAGTTTACCAAAAATTAAACAAAGATCATTTTTGGAACCGTTGAAAAATATTCAATAAAGCTGAATTTTAGGTTAACTGATTTTCTCGACGAAGAGTACGGCTAAATTTTCGAAAATGAATTTACACAGGAAATACATGTTTCGAGAATCTCTGAGTGTATGAAAAAATATGTTTTTAGCGACTATACGTGTCTTGTGATCAAGAAATCTCAAAACCAGCTTTCGTTGCGACAAAGGGAACTACCACAGTAGTCACACTCAGGTATACATGATAACAGCTGCGAGTGAATCACATCAGATTTTTTGTAATTTCATTCATTCATGCAAACAGAAAATTAAATAACACTTACACACACATATGCACATAATTGTTTTCGACTAACATGACCTTAAACCATATATATTTCAGGTAAAAACTCAACTTCGAACATCGATTACCACTCTTTCCACACTTCCTCTTATAGTCTCTAAGATTCTGATGAAACCATAGACTAATCGTTGACCAAATTTATCAATTATTTATTTAGGCAAATACACGAACTGTATAGAACTATCGTAAGAAACGGTAGAGTGTGAGTGACGTCAGAGTATCCGAATAATGGCGGCAAATAGGATAGTGGTGGTTGAAATGTTCTTGTAGACTTGCTGTAGAATTACACGTATAATAAATATAACGTCTTTATATATTGGGCGGCTTTTCCCTTATCTTTGATTGCTAATGGGAAAAGTCTGATATATTATTGCTGTAATGGTGAGAATTCAAGTTCCTCGCCTGGGACAACCGGTCGCATTACGGTGTGTACCAGTGTGATGTTTGTTGTAAGCTGGGTGAACGTTTCACATGAGACTTGTTCGTTTAAGCCACTTCAAAGCTGGTTTTATATGGTTTTTGATAATATGAACTATTGTCTAAAGTTGATTAGGGTGCCGAGTTCAATTTCTATATTAAAAACTCAGTCAAACTTCGTCAAATGTTCTGTATTATTTACAATTGAATACAAACACATATCTAATATATATCTTAATTTACATACAATATATACAGAAGACACGTGAGACTAAGTTCTGAAACTACACTAGAGAGAGACGGTGGTTGAAGCTTAAATGAGAGCTCTTTCAACTCCTAATGAATTACACATACACGCAAGCATACACACGCTCTCGGTCGCCTAACGTCTTAGGCAGTTGCTCCCCCACCAAACTATCTAACCTCCCCTAGCTAGGCAAGCTTGTTATATTATGTCTCACACAACACATCGCCCACATACGGCTGGTGTGTTTTGTGTTTGTGTGTGTGTATACGCGCCTTACTACCCACTTCCCGGGACCCACTACATGGTAGATAACTAAGCCTTCAGGCCAATATTAATTAGTTACCATACATGTGACATGAAGGACTGCGTGAACTGGGTTTTCCCCTGTCTCCCCAACTATGGGGACTCCAGTATTGTCACAGCAGAATACGTGGCCCACCATGCCGGAGGCGGAAGGCAGTCTCCAATCACAAACTACTCACTACTTGTCATCTAATTATTCTATAAACACCCCCTCCTACACAACACTCAAACACACAAACACACAAACATACCAAAGCAATAATTTATTGAAATCCTAATGGAACTGTTGAATAGAAGCTTTGCATAACCCCACTTTAACCGTCGTATTAGCAAAGAGTAATATTAATAAAGCATCCACCAAAAAGGAAGGTCCCCCCCCCCCCCGAAATATTCAAACAGATTTTAGATCCTGGGTACAGTTGCGGATAATGGGTGGGGTGAGAAGGAAATGAGGTGGACGTCGTCATTAATCCAACCCCCAACCATCTAGCAAACTCACTCAAAGCTGGTGGGTTACTTAAACCTACGCACACACACACACAAACCAGATTTTGTTTGTAATGTAAATCCAATAGCGCTGGAATAATACGTACACTGGAATTAGGTTTCTCTTCTTGATTATTAATAAGTTTCCTGCAGAATAGGGTAAAAGGATATTCTGCAGCATCTGCATAAACCATCCTAAATCCCAAAGTACCCACAAGTATAATAATAATAAAAAAAAAAGACCCCACCATCTATCAAAGTAGTTAAGCATGTATACAGAAAACATATGCAAACACAATCTGCACAATTGGGTACTGTTAAAGCGGAAGCTGTACCCTTTATCTAACGTAACATGAATTTGGGGGAGGGGGATAGCATATATGTCAGCAGCAGCGTAAGTTTATTAATTTTTCATTTAATTGGGTTATAATAAAGATATTCGACTGTTCTTTTGTTGATTCTAAGAATTATAATTGGGATTGAATTTCTGATGTCTTTGGCCAAACGAAATGTTTGGTGAATGAAGGAAAATTTCTCAAACGAACGACAAACCACAGATAGCTCAACTTCATATTCCGTTCAGAAATCATTATCGTATCCGCCAGAAAGATTTCAGCCAGGCTCCATCAACCGGAAATACCACTTTACAGAAGATTATTTTTTCTTTCAGTTTTTTGCAATTTTATTGTTAATAATTTTTCCCCTATAAAATTACTTAGGATTCTATACGTCTATCCGGATTTTGAATCCATTGTGTCAGTGTAGTAAAAGAATTTGTATCTGTGGGTGACTAAAATGATTGAGAATAAGTTATAGAAAAAAAATGATATTTCATTTAATATTATTATTATTAACTGCTGGGTACATGAGAGCGTGTGGGACAAAAAAGCTACACCTAAGAAGCCTTCCCCACCAGTCTACCGGTCTGATTACAATCCTTAAACTCCAGATCCCCCAAGCATTGCCTGGGGGGAGTGTTGCCTTTCCAAATATGCGGCACCCAAGTATTGTTGATATGGCAACACTGGCCTTGGTAGTGGTACACCGTTTCACTGACTACAACATCACAATTCAAACACAAAGGGAAGAGTAGACGTCTGCCTATTTTGTGCAACTTCCCAACCTGCTCACATCTACCAGGATTCTCAGTTGGTGTATCCTATTCAGAGAGAGAAAATACCCCCGAAGTTCCCTCGGTATTATACCTTTTATAAATTTCTTAGTCTGGAGACAACCCTCCGGATTCCTGCCACTGCATCTTCAATCCCTTTTTCCTCCATTGCTTGACTTTTTCGTCGCATAATTTCTTGGGCACAGACTGCTTTTGACTTGGCACCACAAAACAGTAATGAGGATCCTACCTTTAGCCAATTCGCCCGCCTGTTTTTCCGCATGACCGGGTACCAACAAGATCTCTACCCTGTTTCTAGGCCACTAACTCTTCTCCTATATTCACCCAGTACTTTAAAGCACGTCTTATTCAAGGCTTTTAATGCAGCTGAACTGTCAGAGAATATCCACAGCTCTTTAACTCCTCCCTGCCACGCTTCCACCAAGCAGCAGCATTTAATTGATGATACCAATGATATCCCGTTTAGACATGACACTGAATGCATCTTTTCAATTCTTAATATACCTATTATTTTTTTTTAATTCTTGCGATTTTCTCGATAAAGCTTTTTGAGATTTTCTTAAAACTTTCAATATACATTAGGCGCTTATATTATATATGTCCCTATTAGTTTATATGAAATATGCATTCAGAATAATTTGTTTAAGGAAGATTCTGAGCGAGCTAGGTGTTCACCAGTAGAAGTTTGGATTCTACCACCTGGTGGAGTTAAAAGAACTAAATGTTCAGTAGAAAGTCTGACTCTTAAGAAAATTTGTTTATTATGAGTGTGAGAACTTTCTCTTTGTTTTGTCTTTCAAGTAAAAAGGATTAAAATAAAAATTTGAGGATGCAGTTGAACGATCTTTTGCTGAATCGTCTATTAAGTGGAATAAAAGAGAGAGAGCGAATTAAGAGCCCACCATTGGATTAGATATGTAGTCTCGGGTTGACCGTTGTTTTGCGCTTACGAGATCCCTAGTTTTTTTTTGTTTTTTTTAGACAACTAAGAGAAGCTAAAAGATATGGAAGCTTGGAAGAGTAGTAAATAGTGATGTGGGGACAATATCACTAGCAAGAAGTTGTTGGCTATGTAGGGTCTAAAGGAAAATAGTGAAGAAACTATATAAAACATACTTGCACCAAAATGACTACTACAACGAACTCTAAATACTGGATATATCTAAGCAGAAACACATACATACAAACATACACATTCATAGTAGCAATATAGTAGTGCCGGCAACTAGCTACAGCTAGCTTTAACCTAACCTTACACTTCTTACACACGTATAAACCAGTGTATAACCTCAACTCTAACATAAATACACCTGACGCCTTGCTTTAAACCCACCTAGGTATATATATACGAGTATATATGTATATAATCATATCTCCAGAGAATCACAGAATTCTCCAGCACTCAGTATCTTTTCTCTGATGTTTCTCTCCTCCTGTATACAAACTCACACACACACACACAGGCATTCTCTCCTCCCCACTGCCTCCACCCCCTATTCCACCTTACTTACTTAAAGTCTCCAAAGACTTTCCACTATCCCCCACCCCCTTTACCTTTTCCATACCGTCTTTATCTTAAGTTATCTACAGTTACTATTCTACGGGATTTCACTTTCTCACTGGTTTGAATTTTTCATTACATTTTTCACAAACTCACACAATGTTACAAAACACAAAACGCTCATATTATGGTCGTATAGCACAGCCGCTAGGTACTTCCATTTCAGTAATAACATGCTAGATTTATGAGTTGAAGTTTTTTTTTTTTGTTCAGACGCTAAGCATGCGCAAAACACTGAGAAAATAGAGTAATTTTTTCCCCCCGCCATCCACAAATATTTACACACACACTCATGTAGAGCGAAATTACTTTTCCTCTTTCTTATATTTTTCTCTTACTGTAATAAATATGATTGTGATCATATTTAACAGGAAATACGTTTATGGGCCGCCCCCCCCCCCACTACAGTAAAAACAAAATTATGTTAACGAATGGTCCACGTGTATGTGTAAATTAGTGTGACTAAAATATCTCAAAAAATATCTTACACAACTTTCTCTTACTCCAGGTCACAAAATGATAATTGACAAATTTTACAGTTTGGGTAACAAATTTAATGAAATTCGTCGAAAACTGAAAAAAAAAACTGTTCAGTAAAAGCGCACTTCCGGTATACTAATTTTCATGAAACTCGGAATTTTGGCTATCTATTTATTTTGATGATAGAATTGTATAATCAACTATGATAGCACTTTAAAGAAAAACATAACCCCAGCCTTCCCCTAAAAGTGCCCTTAAATGAATTTTCTCAGAGAAATGTATTAAATAAAAGTTGTACATCTTTGTATATGTATTTTGTATAGGATGTTTCAAGAAATTTGTTGGAGCCATTTTTAAGAAAATCGCAAAAAAGTAACCATTGAAAATTGTTATTAACTAGTCCGTCGGAAAGTATGTATAGACACTTAAAGAAGGAAAGAAAAGGTGTCCTTCTCAGTCATTTGCTGGAGAAGATTGTTTTTTCACAGCCATCTGGTAGTGGATGGATGAAGGAGGAAAAATGTTTGATTTTCTCTGAGAGGTTTGAGTTTTGTTTATCTTTTTTTTTTTTTTTTTAAGGCCTTTTAGTGTGTTTGTATTCGTGTGCAGAATGTTTGGAGGGTGAAAATATGCGTGATGTTTGAATTTGAAGAGATGGGGGGAGACTTCTCTAGTTGAGATGGGAGTTTTATAGGGGAAGAATTCCGAGGGGGTTAGATGTTGAGAGCCTTTTATTGTGTAGACGGCTGGAAATACACCAGACTAACACAGCGACACAGGCGCATTTAGAACGGTAAGCTACCATATTATTGTGCTGATATGTGAGTTTGGAAGGGGGCGGGAACAAATAGTAGATTGTGAAAATTTCCTATCAAAGAACATCCCTTTCTAGATGAGTATGAAGGGAGATTGAACTGTGAAAAAGAGAGAGAAACTGAGAGAGAGGGCGACAGGGAGTGAATGAGAGATGTTGTTTTGTTGTATTGTTGATCCAGCAGTGATAACACTTCCAGTGTTGACATACACTGTCAGTAAAAATGTTTTTTTTTCTAGCGAGCTACGAACATGGAGAATAGGTGTGGAATATTAAAAAAAGAACTGATTTACAATACAGGAAATGGAAACCCAGTTTTATTGATAATGTTTAAACAGGAAGTTTGAACAACAATCTATTGGTTGTAGTAATAATGTAAAATGATTGGCTGATAGTAAGTGATTGATTGAAAAAAAAAATCCAAACCCTGATGCGAAATATTCCCACTAGATTTTTACTTTCACGCACTGCTGTAAGAGGAAGTGGTGAGTTCGTGTCAAATTTTCGAATTCAAGTTTTCACCGGAAATACATACTTTTGAGGTCCCCTGAGTACGAACAAAATGATTTTAGTGAATGGTTTTTACATAGTGTGACCTAAATATCTCAAGACAAAAAATCGCAGATAGTTCAAGGCTCTTGATATTTCATTTAGATAGCCCGAATCGCGTCTAAAGCCAATGACCGGAAGTACGAATTTACTCATTTTTTTCTTTTTTTGTTTTCCGCATTTTTTCGAAAACGGCTGCAACGACTTTTCAAACCTCGCATACTAACTAAACAAGTAACAACCAGTCGCATTTTTATTTGATATTTCGTTCCTAAAAACATGGATTTCCAAAGTTTCTTCCACTGCTGCTACCAGTTAAGGTTGCTTCTAAATATAACAGCTGAGAATACTTTCAAAGTAAGCACCTTCGGAAGTAACACACTTCGGCCTTGCAGATTTCATTAAGATTTTGAGGGAAAAAACTAGATATTATTTCATCTAGGTTGTTGAAATATTACATGAATTGGTTGGCAAGTGTCAAAAAGTTTATTATTCATCGTTTCGGACATAATTGGTGGTCCTTCCTAAGGTAGAAGAGAAATAAAGATTGGAAAGAAACCAAGATTAAGACATAAACAAAGCGTAACATTTCAGGCAGAAGAATACATAAGAAAAAAGAAGAATATTTTAAGACAGAACACAAAACATTCAAATATAAAAATAAAAAAGAAACCAAAAAAATAGATAGGAAAAAATGTAAATAAAATATTTAAACATGAAAATTATAAAAGGCAAAAGGAGAGGTAATGGAATGTTAAAAGCAGGTTATTTTGTAGTAATGGAGTAAAATGTGTTTACAAAGGGATCTTGACGAGGAGAGGTGTAAGAGACAAATATAAAAATAACATAAAAGAAAAAGAATGAAAGATATAAATATTAATGTAATTTACTGGTGGAGGGGTGGGTGGGGACATTTTTTAAAGAAGCGGAAAACGTTGTTTTAGAGGCGGAAATGTCCTTGTCTTTTTTAGTGATTGACAGAGTTCGTAGATGAGGTAAATGTGGATGGATTTCTGACAGGAGGAGTTTCAAGTGGTTCGAAACAGGTTGTTAGGTCAGAGGGATTGTGGAAATAAAAAAACAAATACCACTATTTAGTTGTAATTATATTGTTGCTGCTGTTGTTGTAGAGTACCGAAATGTTGAAAGATAAATGTTTTTATTTTTGCCCACTGCCAAACACATTATGATTAACAAAATGGCCAAACCTATTATTTATATTAAATGAATTTGATTATTTTTTTATTAGTTTATCAGGCTCAATTTATTATTACATATATCTAACAGACTCAAATGCGCAATTTTTGAGAAAATGTTTAAAAAATCCAAAAAACTCTGAGATCAATTCTGTAATTTCCGGTAACCAGTTACGATTAAACCATTTTCTTCAAATTTAACGCATTTAATAGAGTTTACATTTAGTAAAACCATAAATTATATTCAACAATACAGCTCTTCGAGATATCTTTAAAAAATCAGCCAATCACCTTTATTGGTTACGTGAGTTTAAACAGATTCTTGATTGCAATCTCTTTTTCGTGATGATAAAAGAAAAATATTACGATCATGTGAAATATTCCGAATTGAGTTTTCACAGAAATTTTCTTCTTTTTTTTTAACTTGTTATAAAAGAAAATTTTCAACACAGAAATAAATTCAACAAAATTTCTGAACGTATTTTATAATATAAAATGCCGCGATCTATATTTGTCAATAACTGCCTCCATATTAAACGTCTTTGTACAGTATTAGATAATGTTTCTTCAGCTGAAAGTTCAAAGTTGCCCTTAATATTGAAGGAAATAGTAGTGGTGGTCGTTGAAGATCCCGGGCATGGCGTCTATATTCACGATGTGGGAGAGCCTTGATTTGTGCTAGAGACAGATAAGTAGATATATTGTACTATTATATGATACGGCTTCCGCTTAAATGATCAATTGCCTTGGTTACAAGATGATGTGTCTAGGAGTGTATATATATAATAGAGGCAAGTTAAGGAGCTGTATGTAGGTTGGGTTAGGTTAGGTTAGTTTGTAGTGGGAGGTTATATACGGTCCTTGGTCGGTATTACTAAGAGAAAGGGAGAGGATATAGTTTGTACCTAATGAGGTAGTAATGACCTGACGTTAACGAGATCTATCATCATCATCATCATCAAGCTTCTAGCGCGATCATCATAAAGGAGAGCTTTCTCTCCTCTCCATACATATATTGTGTAATAATATAGTAAATCCACAGTTGGCAACACTGGTATGATGACGTTTCTATCCCGATATCCTAGCCTCTAGCAATTTTTTTTTTTCTTGGATGAAAAACAAATAATCATTTATTTCCTTTAACTTTTTCTTATTTTTAGAATAGTTCCTTTTTTCGTCTTTCCTTTTAAAGTAGCAACAGGTGATTAATATTTCATTAAAGAATCCTTTGAAAACGTACTCCATTTAGCACTCATACAATTGTTTACTTTCTCTTCCCTAAATAACAAAAATGCATAATTCAAAAAACAAAAGAATAGAATAAACAGAAAGGAAAATGGGGTCAATAAATGATCGCAATCAGAAAAGCATCTGTTGTGAATCCCTCCCCTACTGATTAAAGTTAACAAGTTCTGGGAGTATATTGAAGTCTCATAAGCAGAGCAGCCTGGGAGGCACTTCCTAGGAACACGGGCGATGCAGTAGCCAGCTGGAAGAATCTCCCTCTCATCAAGGCTTCACATTGGACTTTACAGCCATTGAAGCGGTGTCTTTTTGCCTCAGTCACAAGACAAATTCTTCCAGTGACCACTATTGGCCAACAAATCTCCATTAGGCTGGCACTTAGCTGACAGTAAGACCTGCTCAACCAGAGCTGTTTGGCCTTAAGGATTACAGTAGGTCAGTTCGACCGGGCATTGCTAACTTATGAAACACATCAACCTATGATGTTTCTTCATTGTGGAAAAAACACCGCTCCATGTTCTCTGCGAATGAGAAGGTTTAAGTATACCTTCAATTAGATGTGGAATTGCTCGTAACGATTAATTATACGAAGTGCATGGAGCTTGCTGCTTGGGAGCCTTGTGAGCACCAGACTTGCTTATATGCTCTTCATAATCAGTGGTTAAGTTCATAGTATACCTTTCTGGGGCATGAACAGTGATTGTGGGTCATTGGGACCACTCCTCTCTTCTTTATTCTATTCCACTCCATGCTGAAGTTACAGTGCCCGAGCAGAAGACCTGCTATAACCCTTAAACTCTGGCTCTGATTGAGCCAGATGCGCTGTGAGTTTTTTTTTGCGATAGTACATTAATGAACATCTTCTCCTCCCTTTGGTGGCCAGTAGTATTTCTCTTCGCCAGAACTATGATATCCTGGCCCCAGGATAGAGTGAGTGAACAAGTTAGAATTGTATATTGCTATATTTATGTATATATAATTTTAACTGAAATTCAAAATACTAATAATGAAGAACAAAGAACAATGCTGGAACTACTAAGCAGCATAAAAACTTTTGAACTTTAAATTAAATCTACATACTTAATAAAGTTTTATACGCATTATAGTTGAATTACAATTAGAGTGTTATAATTTCTTTTTTAAAATTATTTCACCAACTAATGAGATGAAACTTAATTTCCTAATTTCTGTTTTAAGTTTGGGCTTTTACGAATAATATGCAAGATAAGTACCAAGCCCATTATTATAAACTTTACAAATTGTTTATCAAATTAAATTTTCATAATTTTATCACAAACTTTAAAATAATATTTATTATAGAATCCAGAATGGACATAATTTTATATATTTTATAGGAACACTAAGTTATAAAGATGCTTGGCTTCACTTTTCATCAGAAGATAATTACAGTTTTATAAAAAATTATTGAAAATATAATTTACCACTTTATTATTGTCCAAATTAAACAAACAAAACAAAAATTCTGGTGTGAAACACTCACACGACTTTCTCTTACTCTCTAAGTAATACAATATATTCAAGAAATTGCAAGCTAGGTTTGAGCTAACTGACAGCCCCCCCCATACCCCCTCTAAAATCAATTTTTTTCAGAAAAATGTTGCAAATAACAGAGGTAACGTTTCTGCCTATGCAACAAGCATACCATGTTTAAAGAACAAAAAATTGTTATAACCGTTTTTTGAAAAAATTCCTAAACCATTCTGTAAAAGGTACCTTCCTTTCTTCAAACTTGGAATATTATCAATGCTTCTAATTTGTATTAATATTATATAAGGTTATAAAGTCATATATTATACTGAAGTAGTACTTTTGAGGAATGTTTAACGCTACTGTTCCCACAGAACCTCAAAAAAGAAAAAAAATTCTTGGGAGAAAGTTAGAAATATAAGTGATAGGTATTTATTTATGTACATAGTATACGAAGTTTGAAGAAAATCGTTGGAGCCATTTTCGAGATCATGACAAAAAAACTAGTGTGAAACACTCACACAACTTTCTCTTACTCCTGTTCTCAAAATTATAATTGACAAATTTTATAGTTTATGTACCAAATTTAATGAAATTTGTCGAAACCTGAAAAAAATAAACTGTTCAGTAAAAACGCACTTCCGGTTTACTAATTTCCTTAAAACTCGGAATTTTGGCCATCTATTTATTTCTAATTAATTTTCTTTGGATGATAGAATTGTATAATCAACTATGATAGCGCTTTAGAGAGAAAGATAACTCCACTCCTTCCCTAAAAGGTGCCTTTAAATGAATTTTCCCAGAGAAATGTTTCCAATAAAAGTTGTAGCTCGTTGTATGTGTAGTTTATATAAAAAGTTTGAAAAAAAAATCGTCTGAGCCATTTTTGAAAAAAATGCAAAAAAGTAAAAAAAGAAAACAGCTAGTAAAGTGGTACTTTAAATTTTGACAGATAACGTACTATCAGTTCCTACGGTGATACCTAAACGGAATATCAAGTTTCAACTTTCTGCTGTTTTTCGTTTTTGAGCTATGCTGTTCGCATACACACACACACACACACACACACACACAGACCATTTGCTAAAAACCACTCTTTTTGGACTCACGGGACCTCAAAACGGATATTTCCAGTGAAAACTCGATATCGAAAATTTCACACGATTACAATATTTCCTCTACTATGAGTAAGAGATAGTAAAAATACTATTCAGCAAAGTGGCACTTCCGTTTGATAGATTTTGCCCAAAAGTTTCGTGTCGGATACGATGGTAGTACCTAAACGGAATACCACATTTGCCCTTCCTACGACATTCCATTTTTCAGATATACTGTTAAAACGCATACATCTTTTCTGTAAGAACCTTTTTTTTTTCTTTTTCAGTGTACATGCATTTCTGGGAAAAACCCATTTCGAAAATCTGGCAAGATCGTAATACGTACTGTTATTATTATTATTATTATTATTAACAACCTCGGGTGGGCTGTCCTCCGGCACCGCAGCCAACAGAGGCTTATTGTGCCAGCCCGGTAGTTTCTAGTAGGTAAACCCTCCCCTCCTAAGGAGTTTCAGGGATTTCACCACCAGATCATTTTGCGCTACTATTTCCTCAGGCCGCAACGTACCAAAGGTTTCGTAGCGCAATCTAGTTATTGCAACGCAATCAAAGAGCAGGTGGGGGGCCGACTCCTCCTCCTCCTTACATAATCTGCACAGGAGTCCCGCGCTTATGCAGAGCCCTAATCTGCAGGAGCCCTACCTTGTGTAGATGCTTCCTGAACCTACCATTACCCATTAATAGCCCCGCCACCAGAGAGATCTGGTTCCAACTCAGGCTTAGGGTCATATTGGTCTGTCTTTTACACAATCCTGGCATCATCCTTTTACTGTGTATGGCTCCTGGGGTCCCCCTCCAGAACTCCTCATGCTTACTGCGAAGCCAATCTCAGATTGCTGCACGAATCGGTCCGCCGGTTATCCCCAGAACAGGTTCTGGACCATTGAACGGAGTGTTTGCCCCATTTCTGGCCAGTTGATCAGCTCAGTCATGACCTTCAATCCCTGCATGTCCAGGCACCCATATCAGCTGTACCTTGTTGTGCCTGGAGAGTCTCGACAATGCCTCTCGACATTGCTTAACTAGGAATGAGCTGGTTCCGTAAGCCTCTAGGGCTTTCAGTGCAGTCTGGCTGTCCGAGCAAATGCGTATGACCTTGCCCTAAGGGCTCTACGCAGGTTCTCTTCGGCACAGACCTTAATGGCAAACATCTCAGCCTGGAATATTGTGGAGTATCTGCCCAGCGGCCTCTCAATAAGTACCTGCGGGCTCACTCCACACACTCCTGCTCCAGTTCCGCAGTCCATCTTAGAGCCATCTGTGAACCACAGAGGTCCTGTCCGGTAGCGTTTTTCCCACCCCTTGGACCATTCCGCCCGAGCCTAGGGACACCTGAAATGGAACCTCGAAGTTGTATGTTGGACAAGTGTTATCCTGGGCCATGCTTAACACCGCGCCCGGGTTGACCTTTAGCCCTATGTCCAAATGTTTGGCTAAGGAGCCTCTCTGTCTCCAAAGACCATTGTTGCGCAATCTGTGTGCATTGGCCCTTGCCTTCGCTTGCACCAAAAGATGCAGTGGAGTCAGCCCCACCAGCACCTCCAACGCAACAGTCGGAGCACTTTTAAAAGCCCCCGTAATAAGTAAGCACGCCAGCCTTTGTACCCCGCTGAGGCATTTTCTGGCTGTCTTCTGCTCAGTTTTAGGCAGAAAACCACCGGTTTGGGCATAAGTTATGACCGGTATGATGGTCCGGGAATACCTACTGTTACTAGAAATTCAATATTAGTGATACTGGAAGTATTGGTAGAATTGAAAGAGTATTTTTTGGGCGGGGGGGATTTTCTCGAAAACGGCTGCAATGATTTCCTTTAAACTTGGAATGCTAACTGCGTAAATATTTTTCCAAAACAAATAATTGACTTTTAAGTAGTTCTGAGGAATTTTGGTGTTAAGTTTCAAAATTATACGAGATTTGTTCAATGTTATTGGCACTCCATGTAATCACTTTCACTACGCCTGGATTACGTAGTTGTTTTGCCAACAATAAAATTTGCAGTTTAAACAAAATTGGTCACTTTATATATTATAATTATTGTATTCACAGCTGTAAGAGAAAGTCGTGTGAGTGTTTCACACCGGATTTCTTCTTTTTTTTCCTTATTCAGTAGATATTTTGGTTATTATTATTATCGGAAACGGGTGCCCAAAGGCGCCTATATGGCTCTTATCCCCCCGATACCCCCCGTAACCCCTTAATTAGTCTCCCCCGGTAACTTGCCGGTTAATCTACAATATCTCAAGATATCCCTAAACTCCAACTCGCCTAGACAATCCTGCGAGAGTGGTGTCCTCCCAAATATACGAAACCTAGTTCCAGCGAAACGGGGACACTGACATAAGTAATGATACACCGTTTCCCTAACTCCGTCATCACAGTTCCGACAAATGGGACTCCGCGTCTTTCCTATGTTAAACAAGTGACTGGACACCCAAGTGTGTCCAGTCACTATTCCTACCAAGGTCCTCAAACCCGTCCTACTAAGAGACAGGAGATACTCCGAAATTCTCTGCTTACCTGCCTTTATAAATCTTTTAGCTTGGAGGCACCCCTGCGTGTCCCCCCAGCATTTCTCCAAAGCTCTCGTCGCCCAAAGTCTAATCTGTTTGTCGCGAAACGTCTTTGTAACGGCCAGGGTTGGTTCAGGACCACATAATGGTAATGATGATCCCTCCCTGGCCAGCCGATCCGCCCTCTCATTGCCCTCTATTCCCGCATGTCCGGGTATCCAATAGAGATGCACCTTACCCCTCCGAGCCAAAGCGTTGAGCTTCCTCCGACATTCTCCCACTAATTTCGAACTCCACCAAGGCTTACTCAAAGCCCTTAGTGCGGCTTGGCTATCCGAGAAAATCCGCACTTCCTTGAACTCTCCCTGCCACTCCCCCACCAGGTGGCAGCATTCAATGATGCCCACCACCTCAGACTGAAAAACAGTGGCCAAGCCACCCAAGGCCACCGAACTCTCTTTATCCAGCTCCTGAAAACCAAGCTCCCGCCCCCGACAGGCCAGTACCCCCCTGCCTAGAGCCAAATAACGAGTGAATATTTAGGTTAACTTTACTGCGTCAAAAGATATCAAACGTAGAATTAATTAGTTATTTATATAATACAAAAAATTCTTGTGATAAATTTAAAAGTTTTTTTATATAACCTTAACTCATCAACGGGTCTTAAACTCCAAATTGTAATGTAATTAATTATTTAATTAATTTTCCAATTGCCTTTTAACAATAGGTCCAAAAGTTAACCAGTTTTTAATAATAATAACCTTCATTTAGAATGTTTAATGTTGAACCAATGGTAATGTTTTATTTAAAATTATCATTTTCCTTCTTTCTTTTTTTCTAAATGTTAATTATATCTAAAGTGTGATTTCCAGTAACTAACTTTCCAGTAACTAACTTTTTCTAATTTGCTGTTTTCCTATTGAAAATTTAAATGGTTTGTATATTTGTTTAGCTGAAAATAACTTTTTAGAATATTTAATTTACTCTATTTGCAGACAATTACATTGATTCCCATTTTCAGCGTGCTTGTCAGTTATCTAGGAAAGTGTGGGCATTATTTTTAAATAATTCTCTACGACCTTAATGTTCTAATTTTAGTTCCACTGGATGTCAGTGTATGTACATAGATTGTAGTCGCTCAATGATTCAGTTGTACAAATTAGGACTAATGTTCAATTAAGCCAGATAGTTGCAAATATCAACCACTTTTGCAGACACTAAGTGTATATGTGATTTTTTATTGATGGTACTAGTTCAAAGTGTTTATAATGTTGTTAGGCTGGAATATCCGTCCGGGACGACGAGAAAACCCTGAAGAAATGGATTGTTCCGTTTTTCACCTCATGGAGTTTTGGACGTTTTGTATCCTAATGTTATCATTGGTTGAAGAACTTTCACGCCACAATGGAAACTGAGTACGCATTATCGAATTATGTACTGCTCAAATCCATTTATCCATGTTAGATGATAGATGTGTAGAGAGTGCTTTTTAAGAACAAATCCAGTGCAATTAAGAAGTTCAATTGTTGTTCACTTCGGTTTCAGCGTGTGAACTTAAATTATAGTCGTACAATTTGTATTGTGTAAGTGAACGTCTGATTATGCTAGATTTTGCTTGCGACATACAAAACCCACTTATACATTAACTACTTCTGCAACCTAGATTGGGTACTGTTGAGGATTAAGTGTATCAATCGGCGATTGTAGATCAAGTAGACCCAGAAGGATGGCAAAATTCCTGAAAAAGTTACCAATCCAATTTCCTTGAATTCGTAGATTCAGGGATGATCAATACTTAGTGTTTTGGGCTCCACTGTACAAGGTGTATTCTGACTTCCCTTCGGCATCAGTATTTTACGTAGATCTAGTTGTCAGTAAACTGTTGTAAGTTTGAGCGTTCCTTGTATAATTATGAGCTTGAATTTACTTATGGCTATAATAAACCCAATTAGCTGCTCCTGCAAGCAAGCATGTTTTGTATGTTGCTGGTATCAGAATAAGGTTATTCTTGATATTAGACTGGGCTGACCGTAGAGATATCCATCCCCCTTAAGTGGTAGATTCGCGAATGACCATGGACTACTACATGCAAGTTAAGGAAACTAATTTTTTACAACTTCTATTTGTTATTTCCAGCTGTACATAATGGTACAATAAGTAAATTGGCTAAAGGCATTGATTATCTTGAATTTCGATCATTCAGCGATGACCACCATTAGTCAACAAGGTAACCACGAGGCTAATGGCGTCTCAGTCGCCTTCGAGGCTTGGAAGACTGTGATTGATGAGCTAATGGATTAGAATGTGTTGACATTTTTTTTGTGAAATTGATTGTAACGAGATTTAGCAAGATCGTATGTAATAGGAATTTTGAGATCTTTATGTATAGTTATGTTACTAATACAGTATGGAGCGTTTACAATGCAGCGGAGTATTTCAGATTAAAGTGTCTGAAATTTATTTAAATATTAAAATGTTTAGCTGATCCGTAAAGTTTAAGTCCGTAAAGCCATATAGTTGAAGAGTCGTCTTTTATTGTAAGGTGCCTTAGTCTTGATCAGTGATCAAATAGTCTGGCTTTAAATCAAATAATTTTTTGTTTAGTTTGGTTCGGTTAAGTTGTGTATGAGTGATCTAGGTGAGTTTCTTGTCTAGATAAAGTTCTCAATGGCCGGCTGAAGGATTAGAAGAATTATATAAGTTGCCCGCAAGGGGTATCTGTTGCATGCAGTTACTTGGGAAGTAGCGACCCCACGGGTTACCACAGCTTAGTACTCCATGCACTTCGACAGAACAGTACACAATACTATTAAACTACATACACTCTACTTTACAGACAAGGACAAACACAGTACACAAACTAGGGTCTCCGTCTCCAGTTAATTGGCATAAGCCAAGGGAGAAGGAAGGGATTAGCTCAGTGGTAGCACGCTGGACTAGCAACGCGGAGGTCCCGGGGTCGAATCCAGCATGCTGCCCTTACATTTTCTCTTCCTAGGAGCCTCTACAGCTCACTGTATGGTGATGAGCAGTATTGTCTGTGGCTAGGGAACACTGCTTGGAGGCCGGCAGTGCACTGAGAAGGCTCTGGGGGACACAATAGATATTTCAGGTCACAGTGTGATCTGAAATAATCCCCTACAACAATCTACATTATATAAGTAGATCAAAGTGCTAGAGTTTTTCGTTTCACTGTAAAGATTATGTATTTTGATTTTTGTGGATTGATTTTTATTCGCCATTTTTGCGGCCAAGGTTCTAACAAAGAGAGAGAGGGAGAGAGAGAGAGAGAGAGAGAGAGAGAGAATGTGGGGGCAGTATCCTTGGTGAGTATTGCAGTTTCGTCAGTAAAGATGTACAAAGCGGTAGAGGGATAAGGAAACAAATAGGTTTAAAAAAGCACGAAACAATTGCAAGGCTTGCAATCACAATGAACGAAACAAACTTCCAGGAAGGAAGAATACAGAGCGCTGATTGTGGGAATTAGGACAAACTTGCAGTAAACATTGTCCCTCCTCATTTATTTTAGTTTCTTTTTTTTCTTTCCACTCGAAAGAAAAGCAAAACGAGAATTTCTTACATAAATAAGAACAGCATACTAAGTTGTGGGGGAGGGGCTAAGAAACGCTGAACATTAGTCTTTCATTGTGTGAGACGTTGTCCTCGTTAGCTATACCCCACTTTTTCAAAGTGTACTTCTCCATCGTGAGGATTTGCATCTTGTTTAACTAAGTCACACTCCGGGGCGTTCTTACATCCCTACCCACTTACTTGTTGATTGGATCATCTTCTTTCCGTTCCTCATTCATTGACATCTTTTTTTCTATGTTGGCTACCATCTTTTTATACTGCCTCTCACCCCTAATAAGAGGAAGTATTGCAATCGGGTTAATTTGTCGAAGTTGAGTTTTTACCGGAAATACATGTTAGTGCGATTTTATTGAATGTTTTTTTATCTAGTTTTTTCGATTCCTTCCAATACGGCTCCAACAATTTTCTTTACACTTCCTGCACTATTTACAGATAAAAATATTTATCACATTTATTTGAAAAATTTTACCGGAAAAATAGATTTTTAGGGGTTTTTTGAGGGAACATTAGCGTTACGCTTTTCTCTAAAGTACCCGCTATACGGATTTGGTAGGACTTTCCAGCCTAAGTTCTTTATAGTTTCAATTGTTAATAGTTTACAGTCACTGACGTACGTTTGCTTTGCAGACTACATAATTTTTTTCAAAATCGTAGACTTCTTTCTTGTACAGGGCTGCTTTCTTGTACAGGGCTGCTTTCTTGTACTGGATGCATTCTTTGAGTCCTGTCAATGTCCCAAATCAGACACACTAGTTCGTTCATTTGTGAAAATTAATCGATCTATTTGTAGAAGTAGAATTTCTTGATCAGATTTTTTTTTTCTTTCGGTTTTCGCGATGTCGGTAAACCATAAACCAGCGGTTTCATTAAATGACTTTGAATGACATTGCTCGTTTGAAGTCCTATGACTTTTGCTTAAAACTTTTCCTTGGTGAAAGTTAAAAGGATTGCGGCTTGGGTAATTATACGATATGTTGATTTGTGGTATGTTTGTGGTATGTTGATCTGTGCGACTGAATATTAAGCTCGCCGATTTTTTGTTCAATTTGTCGTAACCGTTGGAGGCAGCTTCTAGGTGGTGGAGATTCACTGTCGAAATTTGAAGCTGATTCGCTATTATATTCTAATGAGTGTGACGTGGGAAGTAATGCTTAGTTAAAGTACGCTTGGAGGCTCAGTAGTGGCGCCTCGATGCGGTTCTTAATGCACTATTTAGTCCACCATTGAGTGGCTAGTTTGATGCTGAATGGTTCAATAATACAATC
Source organism: Triatoma infestans (assembly GCA_011037195.1). Taxonomy (NCBI): domain Eukaryota; kingdom Metazoa; phylum Arthropoda; class Insecta; order Hemiptera; family Reduviidae; genus Triatoma; species Triatoma infestans. The sequence continues at coordinate 2,745 of JAAEAF010003765.1, read as the reverse complement.
TACACCCTTTGATATAAACTTCAACATTGAATTATTATTAAATAAATAAAATGAAAAGTATTAAATGCTCAAATAATAACCTTAAATAAATGATACAAATAGAAAAACGAATTAGTTAAACAGATATATATATACTGAATGGTTTTTAGCTGTCACATATAAAGTGTATTCCATTTTAAGTCTATAATGTTTACTTTCCTCTCCATTTTGTGTGAGCGTGTGTGTGTGTGTGTGTGTGTTCGTGCGTGTAGTTTGTTTATGTATGTGTGAGAGTGGTGAAATAGTATATTTGTCTTACCAGATGGAAATAAATACATTATTTAACAGGAAAGAGTGAGTGTGAGAGAGAGAAGAGAGAAAGCATTACAGACTGAGTTTCTGTGAGAGAAAGAGACTGTGAGAATTTTGATGAAAAGAAAGACGTAAATGTGTTTTCATGTTTATATATATGTAGTAACTGTGTGTGTCAGTGAGTGTATGTGTTTGTGTGTGTGTCTGTGTGAGTGTTTTTGTATGTTGTGAAGAAAATATCTCAAAAAGAAAAATCGGCGGGAAAGTTCAAACTTGATATTCCGTTTAGGTATCACCCGTTCTACAAATATATAATATCTATCCTGAGGAACTAAAGGTTTCGAGCGAAATTGTTGGGTTAATAGTTAATAGTATTTTTCAGGTTTTTAGCGATTTTACTTGAAAACTGTTTCAAAGATTTTCTCTCAACTTTGCATTACTAATTGTACATTTATTTGAAACATTTATTTTTCCACTCCCGGGATAACTAATTTTTAGGAATATCTGCGATTATATCAGATTTTCCCCTCCTAAAGTGCTGTTTCAAAATAACATAGATCTATCGTTTATATAGAAACCAATAAATGTGTTTAAACATAACTAGTTTGAAGAAAATCTTTAACCAAAACCGGAAGTGCGATGTTTCTGGGAAGGTTATTTTAACTTTCTTTTATTCCTGGTATGTGGAAGTTTTGCGAACGTGCTAAAATTTGCAAAATTGAGTTTTCACGGAAAAACATGTTTTGAGGTCTCATGAGGGCGAAACATTTTTTTTTTACTTTCTCTTACTCCTAGTAAGAGGAAGTATTGATCGTATCAAATTTTCGATATCGAGTTTTCACCGGAAATATCCGTTTGAGGTCCCCTGAGCTTCGCAAAAAATGTTTTTAGCAAATGTCTGTGTGTGTGTGTGTGTGTATGTATGTATGTATGTATGTATGTGAACAGCATAGCTCAAAAACGAAAAACCGTAGAAAGTTGAAACTTGAAATTCCGTTTAGGTATCACCATGGGATCTGACAGTAAGTTAGCTGTCAAAATTCTTCAACCGAAAGTACCACTTTACTGGTTGTTTTTTTTTTTACTATTTTGCGATTTTCTCAAAAATGACTCCAACGACTTTCTTTAAACTAGGTATAGCAACTACACATACAAAGAGCCACCACTTTTAATTGAAACATTTCTCCGGAAAAATTCATTTAAGGGCACTTTTGTGGGTGGGGGGTTAGGTTTCCTACTAAAGTGCTATTTCAGTTTATTGTACAATTCTATGATCTAAATAATATTAATTATAATTAAATGTGTTGTTGAAATTCCGAGTTTGAAAAAAATTGGATGTCCGGAACTGCGTTTATCCTGAAATGAATTTTTCAGGTTTCTGGTATTTTTGTTTACTTTCTTGTGCTTTTCTCGGAAATGGCTCCGACAATTTTCTTCAAACTTCCTATGTCATCTACACATACGAAGATGTACAAATTTTATTTAAAACATTTCGCTGGAAAAATTCATTTAAGGGCACTTTTAGGGGACGTTATGTATATACGGGTGGGTTATGTTTTTCTCTAAAGTGCTATCACAGTTGATTATACAATTCTACTATCCAAACAAACTCAATTATATGGCTAAAATTCCGCGTTTCAAGAAAATTAGTAAACAGGAAGTACGCTTTTACTGAACATTTTTTTCAGTTTTCGACGAATTTCATCTAATTTGGAACAAACATTCTAAAATTTGTCAATTACAATTTTGAAAATTGGAATAAGAGAAAGTTGTGTGAGTGTTTCACACCAGATTTTTTTATTTCTTTTTTTACGGCTGTAACAATTTTCGTAGACTTTATTTACCTATTATCTACCCACATGAATACATTCACTTTTATTTGAGTTTCTCAAGGAACATTAACGACATTTATCATTTACGTTTTCCTCTAATTTACCACTTCAGTAATTGTGTTTCCACCTAACGTATTGTGTTTCCTTCTCTATAATATTAATATCAAAAACAAGCATAGCTGGAATTCCAAATTTGAATAAAAAATTCAAAACCATTACCAAGCTAAACCACAACGAGTTTTGAACTGTTTTCTGATAGGTCAGAGCTATTTGTAGATATAAGCATCTTGTTAACTGTGCGAAGAACATGCGCAATAGATGGATCTCATATTCAATGTATATGAAGTTAATTTGAAAAAACAAAATATTAAAAGAGCATTCGAACAAAAAAAAAATCAGAAACCAATCAATGATAGTCAGAAATCAGTTGATAACTGATCGGAAACTTCTATTTGGAATAAACGTATTACTTTTATTTGAATCATTTTGTTTTTTCCACTAAAAATTAATTTTAAAAGCTTGAAGGGAGTTTTGAGGTTCTGAGAAAATTGAGGCTGCTGCTTGTCTCTCTCTATGTTAAAAATGCTTTTATCAACTATTGGAAATTAATGGGGGGGGGGGG
>JAAEAF010003764.1:0-111774 GCA_011037195.1 Triatoma infestans | reverse complement strand
ACTAAGAAACAAGCAAAAATAGAAACGATACTGACCAAAAAAAAAATAAACAATAATTATAATGAACACATTTTTGTCTTTGTTCGAGAAACTGAGGCACATAGTTTGAAGAGGCGTATTTCAGCATATTTCATTAATATAGTTCATACTCTATTAATTTTTACTTATTTGATTTCCCTAATAAAATTAAAATGTCAGAGACATTTTCCGTGGTAGCCTGCTTCGTTTTGTGGTCATCGACCGGTTTCGGGCGTTCGCCCATCTTCAGGATGCGTTATTCAGACAGTGTGACAACACAGACTTGCACAGAGCAGAGTTAGTTTTCACACTCCTATACTAGATACTGAAGAGATGATGGGCGAACGCCCGAAACCGGTCGATGACCACAAAACGAAGCAGGCTATCACGGAAAATGTCTCTGATGCTTTCCAGCTCTGGGGAACCAACCACCACAACAAAATTAAAATGTCTGAAAATATTTTTAAACTTTCATAGGTTAAAAAAATCTGAAATGAAAATCTCATTTGATTTTCTTTTACTTCAATTTACATAGTTACATATCTCTAATTTTCGAACTATAACATATAATGCTTCCTCTTATTATAATTTATTTGTTTAATTGCATTAATAATTATTAGTTCGATTCCGTTTTTTTAAGTTGTTAGAAGAAACTAGATTTTAAATGAATTAGCTCATAATTGGAATACCATCTTTATTTATTAAAGACAATATAATGAATAGTTAAAAACTCCAGGCCTAACCAAAGTTTTTCAACTGAATATTATGAATGCATTGGAGAAATTTTTGTGAGTGTTTAACATCAATTTTATTTTGTTCCATTAATACAAACGGCCAAATACAAAATGGCGTACTGACAGCATCTTGCATTTCTGCCTAACTCTCTTTTGCTTTCTATTTCAACAATCGAATCAAAATGCTGAATTTTTTTCTGTATAATTCACGTTAATTTTATAAAACAGTAAATATTATGTTAGAAGGAACTTATTTTTTTGCAATTTTTTTAAACAATTTTGATTGTACAATTTAATCATTTAAAAATACCTACGAAGGTATTCAAACTAGTTTTTTCTAAGAAATAATTACCTATAAATAATTAACCAATCACAATGTAGAAGAGAAAGTGTGAAATATGGGTGTACTCGTATGTTAGGCCGATCAGAAATTTAGAATTATCAAGTTGACCATGGCCACATATCACACCTTCACTACACTGGTTAATTATTTATAGCTAATTAGACTACTATCACAATATTTTCTCTTGAGCAGTAAGAGAAAGTAATAATGGATAAAAAATATAATTTTTATACATATAAATTTATGTTTCTCGATTATATAACCAGAAGAACGGACCTTTTATTGAAGTATTGTTGAAGCTAACGGTAATTAATATCTTATATGTAAATCTTATTTTTACATTAACTGCAAGAAAGGTCTATCACCTTTGTTCCTCAAAGAAGAATTACAAACAGAGTGTTGTGTGCTGATAATGCAGAAAGAATTCGTCTGAATCTAAAGCTCTACTGGAGAGCTCCCGCAAAGAAAAACAACAAACGGGTGTAAAACAAAAATCTAGACCCGGGTCTAGCCCACCTAACATTCACAACAGTCCATACGAATCGGACCATAACTTTAAAGGGGAATAGCTGCTGCAAATCTTCCACAGACATCCGAGATGGTCCTAAACCTAATTTTCTCACAATCCAAGCAACCTCATATAAAATGAATGAAGGTTTCTTCCTCCGTCTCACAAACTCCACAAAAGGGGTCAGCATAACATAGAAATGTCTTCAAACAATCTACAATGTCTAGAGCCAACCAGATGCGTGAAAGACACAGCAAGATCCCACTATTGCCCTATCTGATTCCCTAATTGAACATCCACAGACTGCTGACAATCCACAGGGATGAATGAAGTGAGCTGTCCATGCCTCGAAGCTTGACAGACGTGTCCAAAGACACACTAACAGATTGAAGGGAAGAGAGGCGCCCAATTTGGCAAACCTCCTCCTCATTCCCCATGATTCCTATGTGACCTGTCACCCAGGCTAGAAGTACAACCAGGAAGAAAGCTCTTTTAGTCTTTTAGACCCTTCAATATGGAAGTGAAGATACATGAACTTAGCATCTTCAAGGCAACTTGATTGTTCGAGTAGTCGAATAGATACAAACACTTTTTAGAGTTACAACCCTCTCATTCAAAATACAATAAGAATGGCACAAACTTCAGCCTGGAAAACAAAGGTTCTTTCATAAACATTATTTTGGTTCTGCAACCACAATATTTAAACCCAGAGCATAAAAAAAGGGTTAGCATAAGAAATAATTTAATAATAATCCTTATTTTAATTGTGTGATATTTAATGATTATACATTCGTATATAAATATATATATTTATTACACTTTAAAAAAAAAACTTTAATATCAATAAAAAAAATAGTTCAATTTTGTTAAAAAATAAAAGTTATTCTCCTTTAAGTCCATAGTGCTTTACAACAAAATAAGTGATAATACATAATGAACTAGACCAAATAGTTGATGAAACAAAAGCACCATACACTATTGGATGTGCTAAATGCCATGATCTGAACGAGAGAGCACGAAATGATTCAACTGATGACGTAGTTGGTAACATATATGAAACATAACGCAGTGCATAATGCATTCCTTCAACCGGCCACAATGCACCTAAAGACAAAAAAAAAATTAACTAAAAGCAGTTATCTAGCAATTAACCAGATATTACGATATAGTTCTTACAATCTAGGATATCTTTTTAATTTGATGTTCCATTAATATGTTTTTAATTAAACCGATGTATTTTGCTTCCGTTTGAAATGAAATATATTCTCTAGAGACCTGAATTTTTCCAATTAATTCTTGCTAAAACTTAGTGCTTTCCAGAGGACTTTTAAAAATAATCAAAAATTTACTCTTGCACAATGATCAAAGAAAAGTAATAATATTTTAGGACGCAACAAATGACGGTATTTTAGCCAAAAGTTTGGATGACTTAACAAAAGTTGAAGAGCAATCAAATCAGTATGGACTGAGTCTAAATATTTCAAAACTTAAATAGGTCACAAATAGGAAACAAAAATTTCCAAGGATGAGTTAAGAGTTAGTTATCCAAGAAGAAATAAATATGACAAATTAGGAATACATAGACATCTAGTGGATTGAAAAGGCAAGAGCTGAAATGTTACAACGAAAAAATTATTTCTTGCAAAATCTTGAGACTTTATCAAAATAAATATCAAAACAAGTAAAGTAGAAGAGTCAAGTGATGTCTTCTTCAACTTGCTAAATAATAAGAAACACCATGAATAGAAAAGAATTATAAAACATTGAACGCTTGTGAAGTGTGAATACAAACCACCAAGAATGCTTGTGAAATGTGGATTTATAACCACCAAATCTCGCAACATCTTACCACTAGAGAATTTCCTAACAGAATGAGCCGTTAAAAAATGTTTAGCACTCTGAACAAAAGAAAGGAGAAATATCTCAGCCATACAATGCGCGGTAATGTTGATCCCATAATAAGACTTCGTGAGAATTAGTGGAAATTTCAGCCTGTGTGAAAAACTTGCGCATTAGGTCGGCCTCTATTCAACTCAACTCAACTCATCAGTAAAATTAAAATTTTTCACACTGTTTGTCAGAGTCAGAAAGGGGAAGACACTATAAGAAGAAGAATAACAACAATTATACAATAATATATACAATATCGTTAACACATGTTTATGTAATAGCACGTTCATTCATAAACATAAAAATCTGTTGAATGACATCATAATCTGATATTTTACAGGCCGTAGCATGCATATACCATTTGTTCCTGACTGGTTTCGGATTTTCATCCATCGCCAGAGCAAATTCACTAAGTTCGTGTAAAGAGTTCACTTCAACGTAATGTTTCTGTTACACTCGACCTTTGTTGGTTTGTTGATGTATGTATCTGCGCTATAAGGTTATAAGGTTATGTTACTAAGTGTGTCTGTGTTTAATGACAAAATAGAATTATTATAAATTAAGGTAGGATATTAGAAAATAGTGTATAATAAATAGCATGTTTTGAAGGATACATTTTAACTAAATATTAATAGTGTTGTTAAGTATGCTCAGTGTTTAATCAAGTCATTTTTCCACAGGCTAAAATTTAATTAGAGGTGCATGCATCACATGTTTACTTTCTCTTATTCCTAGTAAGAAGTATTGTAATCGCGCCAAATTTTCGATATGGAGTTTTCAATGGAAATATCTGTTTTGAGGTCCTCTGAGTCCAAAAAAGGGGTTTTTAGCAAATGGTCTGTGTGTGTGTTTTATGTATGTATATGAACAGCATAGCTCAAAAACGAAAAATGCAGAAAGTTGAAACTTGATATTCCGTTTTGGTATCACCATGGGATCTGATAGTACGTTATCTGACAAAATTCCTCAACCGGAAGTACCACTTTACTAGATTTTTTTTTTACATTTTTGCGATTTTCTCAAAAATGGCTCCGACGATTTTCTTTTAACTTGTTATATCAACTACATATACAAAGAGTTACAACTTTTATTTGAAACGTTTCTCCGGGAAAATGCATTCAAGGGCACTTTTAACGGAGGGGGTATGGTGGGTTGTCCTCTAAAGTCCTATTTCAGTTTACTATACAATTCTATCATCTAAACAATATTAATTAGAATTAAATGTGTTGTTGAAATTCCGAGTTTGAAAAAAATTGGTTGACCTGAAGTGCGATTTTTACTAAAATGTATTTTTCAGTTTTCTGGTATTTTTTTACGTACTTGCAATTTTCTCAAAAATGGCTCGGACGATTTTCTTTAAACTTTAAATATTATCTACACATGCAAAGATCTACTACTTTTATTTAAAACATTTCTCTGGAAAAATTCATATAAGGGCCCTATTAGGGGAAGGGTAGGGTTAGGTTTTCTCTAAAGTGCTATCATAGTTGATTATACAATCCTACCATCCAAACAAAATTAATTATAAATAAATAGATGTCCAAAACTCTGAGTAACCGGAAGTGCGCTTTTACTGAACTTTTTTTTTAGTTTTCAACGAACTCCAACGAATTTCATCAAATTTGGGACACAAACTATAAAATTTGTCAATTACAATTTTGAAAATTGGAGTAAGAGAAAGTTGTATGAGTGTTTGACACCAGATTTTTTTTTTTTTGGTAATGATGACATCATATCTTTACAAAATGGTTTAGGTGTGTGAAACTGGCGCCCTTAGATCTCAAAAAAAGTATAAAAAAAATGAAACGTTACTTTCCCAATGAAACTTACCAACTTTCACATTGTAAATGACTAATTTTGTTAAAATTTACTAAATGTGTTCTCTTAATATTTACTAGTTTCCCTTAATATTATACAATGAACATTACATTGAGATGAGCTTCAGACGAAAGCCCACTAGGAAGGTTACCACGAAATCCCAGTAAATTCAAATTTAATGAAAAGTATTTGTAAAAAATCTCACACTACTTTCTCTAAATCCAGTTTTCATAATTGTAATTGACAAACTTTATAGTTAGTATACCAAATTTTATGAAATTCATCGATGTATTCATGGAGAAAATGAAAAACTGAAAAAAACTATTCAGTAAAAACACACTTCCGGTTTACTAATTTTCTTGAAACTTGGAATTTTGGCAATCTATTTATTTCTAATTAATTTTGTTTGGATGAATCAACTAAGATAGCACTTTAGAGGCAAGACATCCTACCCTTCCCCCAAAGCCAGCTTGTTTACTCGAAGAAATGTTTCAAATAAAAGTTGTAGCCCATTTTATATGTGTAGTTCACATACTTGGTTTAAAGAAAATCGGTGGAGCCGTTTTAGAAAAATAGCAGAACATTGAAAATACTTTTCAGTAAAAACACACTACCAGTCATCCGATCTTTTCAAACTAGGAATTTCAACAACATATTTAATACTGTTATTTAGATGACAGAATTGTATAATAATCTGAAATAGCACTTTAAAGGGAACCGTTTAAAAGCACCCCTTCCCCAAAAGTGCCCTTAAATGCATTTTCTAGGAGAAATGGTTCAAATAAAAATTGTAGCTCTTTGTATGTGTAGTTGATAAACCAAATTTAAAGTAAATCATTGGAGCAATGTTTGAGAAAATTGCAAAAAAGTGAGAAAAAAAAAAATTCAGTAAAGTGGTATTTCAGGATGGGTAGTTTTGGCAGATAACGTACCGTCATATACTATGGTGATACCTAAACGGAAAATCAAGTTTGAACTTTCTACGATTTTTCATTTTTGAGCTATGCTGTTCATACACACACAGTCCATTTACTAAAAACCACTTATTTGGACTCACGGGACCTCAAAACAGATATTTCCAGTGAAAACTCGATATCGAAAATTTGACACGATTACAATACTTCCTCTTACAAGGAATAGGAAAAAGTAATAATAGTTAACGCCAAGTACAGTTAATATACTAGATTTACAGAAAATGTTGGGGGCCTTTGAATTTTGAAAGCTGAAACAATGATTTACACTCCGGTTCCATCCAACAACTCCGACTCATCCATAATTTGCTCCATATTGGATTAAAAATATTGTCTTTAAATTAAATTCAAGAATACCACGATTAGAAGTGAACAATTTTACATAAATCGACATAAAAGGCACATAGAACGATTCAAATGTGTGCTAAAAGTCTACAACCTAAACCGGGTTATTTCTTATTATTGTTTGTAGGTATCTATTTCTACCCCCTTAAATTTCACATTAAGGATTCAACTCACACAAAAATCTCAACTACAATAAGTTTCCTAAGGTCCAAAGATTAATTATAGCAGTGTAGTAGTACCTTAACTTTTTAAGAGGAGTACAGGTTAAGACCAAAATGCAGGAATTTTCGAAAAAAAATTTTGGAATCTTTTTTAAAAAATTTCTTTGAAAAATGAAATAAACACCCATCATAATATTATTTTTGTCCCATTGAAAAGTCATAAGGAAAAGAATCTAATGAAACATATAGTAACGGTACTTTGGTAATGATTACATCTATATACATTGAAAAAATATATCGGGTCTGAGTAAACTGATTTAAAAAAGAAGATGTTTACAGTGGTGGAAATGAAAAACCAAATTCTTATAAAAATTTCCCATCCTTAAAGTTACAAAGCTCAAGCTTTTCGGGCTGTACCTCTCGCTACACTAAAGTACTTTTGGATTAAACAAACATTTTTTACATACCACTCAGCATAAATAAAGGAAAGTAACTGCCAATAGCTAGATAAGAAGCTGTCGTGTAAGATCTACAAACCGCTGCAATAAAAAGTCCTAAAAAACAAATTTTGTTAAGTTATATTCATGACTGAGATAGTAGCAAATACTATATTGTTTTACAATTAAAATCTTACCATAAAACATGCCAGAAATACCAACAAATAATAGTAGTATAAGGCAGAAAATGATATTTCCTGATAAAGGATTATCAAAAATACAAAATAAAACTATCATTAGAAAAGCAGTTTGAATAACAAGAATTAATAGTTGAAGAATTATGTGTCCAACACCAATCTCCATTAAACTTAAACCTGTAAAAATAAATAACTTTTGAAATGAAATAAAATTTAAATGAAAAAGATCATTTTTATAAATTATTACCTGCAACAACACCTCTTTCCAGTAAACCAGAAGTTTTTTCAGTTAACATTGCACCCACAGTGAACATCAGGGGAAGAAAGAACTCAAATCTATATTTGGAGACATATGTAGGAATAAATCAGGTAAATAAAGTGATTTATATCATATTACTTTAATGCATGATAAAAAAAATTGAACTACTAATGCAAAATTGTTAAGTAAAGAGAATCGTGTAAATTTTAAATCAATTTATCTTTATTGAAACTTCGCACTAGGATCAATCGATTCCAGTTTGCACAAAAAAACTCTGTAGGACTTGCTGACTGGAAGACTATATTGTACACGGATAAGCATGATTCGCTTTATCCAAATATAAAAGAATGAATGTGTCAATGACAAGGAGAAATCCCAGTTTTGGAGTTGGGTCAAAGGTGTCATGAAAAGGAATGCAATTCGAATACCACATTTGGTTTTATATGAGACACACGCTGTATACCAGTTTCATTTATGTATGTTACAATGCTTAGTCGAACTAGCTCGAATGTTGATCGAATACATCGAAGGCGCAGGGATTATAGTATATTGAAGCCTTCCAATAGGCAGTAGTGAGCAATCTGTGAGGCTCTTAGATTGTTTAAACGTCATATATTGAACCGTTTTGATTGGTAAAAAGTTAAGGAAACAAACACTAATGACTGCTTCATAAGCTAATCATCTGGAAATTTCTTTGCTTATCAACGATATAATCAAACTGTTATTCCAAAAATAATCTAACATATAAATAAAAGAATCCGGTGTGAAACACTCACACAACTTTCTCTTACTCCAGTTCTCAAAACGGATATTTCCGGTGAAAAATCGACATCAAACATTTGACACTTACTAGGATTAAGAGAAAGTAATTAATTAACAAACCTATGGCGCAACAGCCCAGAAGAGCCAAGGCTTACCAGTCGGCGATTTGTATTGGAAGGCGGTGTGGTAAGCAGGCCGCTGTTTCCGCACCGTTTAATTTCGGCCTTCGCTACTTAGGTGAGATACCAACTGTAGCATCCCATTTTTTCGCATTTGCTGCGTCAACCCTGACTTTGCCATCACCTGAGAGTTCTCGCACCAAAAGCGAGTGTGCTAGCCAATTGACTACCGCGTGGAGGGCATAACATATAAACAAAAATCAATAATAATTCTATAAAAATAAATGAGAAAAATGAAGCTATTTTTGTTTTTAATGTTAACATACAATAGATATTCAAGTAGAAATTACTGACTTACCAAGTAATTAAGAATTGAAAACAAATTTCAAAACATTTATTTTGAAAATTTTTTAAATGTTATTTTCCATTGGAATTTTTATTATGATGATCCAGCGCGCAATATTAGTGGCTTCGTTGGGAAATTTGTATCTTTCCTAACAATTATTTATAATAATCAAAATTATAGAACCTGATCATCGCAACCGAAAGTGAAAAACTGAATTTATCGAAACGGCAAATTGCAGTGAAGTAATGCCGAAGCCGCATTAAATTTAAATAATTATAATAATAATAACTGCTATCTCTTATAATCTAATTTACATATCGGAAAATAATTACAAGTAATTAAAAATTTATTTCACGAATGTTTATTTTTGTATTGATTACTTTCTGAAAAAATGAAACACAATGTTAAATAAATATTTTGGTGCTGGTATAGTGTGCGCTCTACCGTCATGATTCTGGTATAGTGTACACCCTACCATCATGATTCTGGTGTAGTGTGCGCCCTACCGTCATGATTCTGATTTAGTATGCACTATCGACAAAAATTAAAACTATTATTTTCAAAACATTTATTATCACGATTGAACCTTACTTAGGGTCACCTCTAATGACGATAAGCGCGCGAAAATACAACAGTGATCTACTTATTTTCGAGTTTGACCGGTTAAGGGTTTGTTTTTTTTATCAACGGGTAGTACAGTGGCTCCCGTAAAAGAGATTACTGAATACCTTACTCTAGTAAGGTTATACTAGAGTAGAGGACATGTTTTATACAGTAGATGTCAACAGGGTTGGTAAGCGCACACTATACCGGCACCAATATTTTCCCATCAATAAACTAACCTTTAAAAAAAGAAAAATTATGACTTAAATTTTTTATGCTATCAATAATCCGAATATTTTATTGTCTTTTGGCCTATGATAAATAAATAATGCACATCACGGCAAAAGTAAGATCATGTTTGTGAGACTGGGACATTATTGAACAGCAACCAAGACATAACCTAAGTTGCCAGAAAGGGCAGCTTTAAAATAACTATCAAACTTACTTCAAGCTGTCATGTCTGAGAGAGTGAGTAAAGTATTAGTAAATAGTAAAGTATTAGCAAATAGTGATTGAAAAAAAAATGGGCATTTCGTTAAAAAAGCAACTTGGTCCTAATATTCTAATTCTATTAAATACACTAAACTAATAAACAAAGTATTGTAATCGTACAAAATATCCGAAATTGAATTTTCACCGGCAGTGTGTGTTTCTGAGAAAAAGGAATTTTTAGAAATCTATACTTGTTTGTGTATTTGTGTTTTTGTCTGTCTCTTTATCCGTATATCTATCTGTCTTTCTTTGGTCATTTTAACCTAAAACTTGTTTTGTTTAGGTACTATTAGGTATGCGACAATAAACTTCTGGTCAAAATCGTAGCATTTGCTAAAGTGAATTTTTCAGTTTTTTGCGGATTTCTTTAAAAAGGCTCCAACCATTTTCTTTAATCTTTGTATTTCAACTACCTATATAAAGTACAAAGCTAAAACTTTTAAATAGAAAAATCTATTTTGGGGTGTTTTTGAAGAGAGATGATATTCGTCTTTTCTCAGAAATGATTTCTCAATATTATAAGATTCTATCATATATATAATACTAAGATGAATTAATATGTTACACAAAGTGCAGGTTTGAAGAAAATCGGTTGATCAGTTTTTTCTGTTATTTTTCTTAAAACAATACCAGTGGATTTTTTTTTTTTAATTTTGTATACGTACAAATACATAACCTATCACTTTTATTTGAAACTTTATTCTGAAAAAAATTGATTTTACTAAAAGTTTTGGAAGAGCCGGGAGGTTACCTTCATTCAAAAATGTCGTTTTATTATAGTTTTAGTCACATATGTAAATTTAAGTCACTCAACAAATCGATATTTTATCCGTCGTAGCATGTATATTTATAGTTTTCCTGACCAGTTTCGGATTTTCATCCATCGTCAGAGTAAATTCACCAAGTTCGTGTAGAGAGTTCACTTCAATTTAATGTTTCTGTTGCACTCACACTTGTTGGTTGTATATATGTGGGAAGGTTATAAGGTGAACCAACAAGGGTGAGTGTAACAGAAACATTAAGTAAATTCTCTGAAATCACGTGAATTCTCTACATGAACTGGGTGAATTTATTCTGACGATGGATGAAAATCCGAAACCGGTCAAGAACAAAATGGATATGCATGCTACTACTGATAAAATACCAGATGTTATCCAGCATTGCGGACCCATCCACATATTCACTCAACAAATCTTCCAAGAATTAAATCCTAAACAAAAAACTTCCTAAATTTAAATCTTCAACAAAAAATTCCAAGTAAGAATAAAATTGTAAATAAAATATTTGTTAATTGAAGTAGGAGAAATTGGGTGAGTATTACTTACGAGAATTTTTTATATATTTTATTAAATTAAATTTTATATTCAATTATTCGGCTACATAACTGAATGCATACACATTTTAATATATTGCAATGCTGCAATAAAATTTAATATTTAAAGGAAAATTTAGTTTTTAAATTTTTCTTTGAAAAGCAAAGCTAATACAATAATTTTATAGATAGATAGATAGATAAACTTTATTGTATAAAGCATACAGCTTGTTACAACTGAGTTGTTAGTATTCATAATAAACTAGTAGGTAAATAAATAAGTACAATAAGACAAAAACAAATATATAAAGCAATACTCTTCTTATAAGTAATAAAAATGTAAACCAAAAATAAAATATCTCTTTTTTCGTTTTTATCCTACTATTTCTTTCATATTTTTTATTTTTTATATTTATCATTTAATCATTTAATACGGCAGAACGAGCTTTTAAGATTATAGAAAAATATTTATATAATTTAAATATATTTGTTTTAGTTTGGTTATTTTTAAGGTAAAATACAATTTGTTGAGGTGAATCATTACTATTTATGTTCATTATAGATCTTATATTATTATACAAAGAACAATTTAATACAATATTATGAGATCTTCTTTCTCGTTAAGATTACACAACATGCATGTTTTTGTAGGATCTATTTTATAAATTATATTGTTAATATTAAATTTCATAAAATAATTATTACAAAATCTAAATTCTGCAAAAAATTTAATAAATTTTAAAGGAACATTTAATTCTAGATATTGTTGACAGGTCAAAAAATCTTTAAGCGTGTATGTTGTGTATAACTGTTGTGAGAAACTTGATTTAAACAAACGGTCAACATCAGCTGATATTAGTGAAAACTGGAATACATTTAAAATATTTTTAAAGTTGTTACTGTTTAGTAAAAGACCCGTTAAATTCTCTAAATTATCGATACATGTTTTAGAAATTACATTTTTAACCTGAGAAAACCAATTGTACTTTAAACAGTTTTTCTTATTGTAACTATTTTGGTCATACTCAACTAACTGCTTAAAACAAATTTTGGGCAACCTGTGTTCTTCCATAGATTCCATTTTTTTTATCCAATTTAAAGTTTGCTTTAAAACAGAAAAACTCATATGTAATTCTCCAGTTTCAAGTCTTAGCAAGTGGTTAGCAGCATTCTTTGGAAGGCATAAGAGCCTCTTGAAGAACCGCAATTGAAGTGCATCAATATCATTTAAATATCTTAATGCCCACACTGGGGAAGCATACAACAGGCTGTTACTAATAATTGATTTAAACAAATATATTCTTGAACTCCAAGACCTAGACTTTCCCTTGCTAAGAATGTCAAAACACTGCCCGTAACCATGTTAGCTTTGCTAATTGATGACAAAAGGTTTTCTTTAAAAATACCTGAAGTAGAAAAAGTTACACCTAAGTAAACATAATTTTGGACAATTTCAATCGGTTCACCTCTGTAAATAAAAGACCTTGTTAATTTAGGTTGTTTGCCACTCATATTGAATTTCATAATTTTAGTTTTTTTAACATTTACTTTTAAAAATTTTTTTCATCTAAAATTTGTAATTTATAATTTAAGTCTGTGTAACAATCAGCAAATATCGTGAGATCATCTGCATAAGCCAATAATACAACATCCTTATTGTTATTAATTCTAATAGCATTTACACCTTGGTTAATAAAATAGTTTTCTATATCACTAATGTAGTGGTTAAACGCCCACGGGGATAAAATTTCACCCTGAATAATGCCTTGAGTCAGATTAAATTCTGACGTAACGTTGAAGCCACATTTAATTTTAATAGTAGCAAATTCATATAATTTCTTAATTAATCTAAACATTTTCCCGTAGACACCTAGGTTTCTTAGTTTATACCACAGGCATTCATGATTCAATGAATCGAAAGCTCGTTCGAAATCTACATACATAGCGTATAGGGGTTTCTTTTTTATTCCAACTTGTATTTGGACCATAGAATTAAATGTAAAAACATTATCAATGCATCCTCTATTTTTACGTAAACCCGATTGACTCTCTGGTAAAACATTATACTCTTCAGACCATTTTTCTAATCTCGATAAAATTATTTGTGTGAAAATTTTCACAATATTATTAACGAGGCCAATTCCTCTGTAGTTTAACGGATTGTGTCTATCACCTTTCTTATGTAGCATAAACAAAATTATTTTAAACCAACTATTAGGAATGTTTTCATTTTCAATAATTTTATTGAACATAACCTCTAGATAAAGAAGCCAATTATTAGGAAGATTTTTATAAAAATCGTAATTCACTCCGTCCTCACCCGGCGACTTACTAGCTTTGCATTTATTTAGCGATTCAATAATTTCTTGCTGGGTAATAGTATTATCAAGGTAAGGATGAGAAACATCAAGGTAAACTGAACTTTGCAACTTTTTTGGGTATAATTCTTTCAAAAATAATTCCCAATCACTAATATTAATAAACTGAGACATATTATTATAATCACGTTTTCTCAATTTCTTTACAGTTTGCCAAAAGGAGAACATGTCTTTACAGTTGGAAATAGTTATTGATACCGCCGTTTCATAAGATGATTGTTTTTGTTTTAACATAGTTTTATAACTTTTTTTCATAACTAGATATTGATTTAACAAATTAATGTCATAATTACATTTCTTTACCTGGCTAAATATTTTTTTAATTTCTTTTTTCAAAAAGTAACAATCCCAGTCATACCATGGTTCTTTAAATAGATTTTTTTTGTTAGTATTAACGGAAACTATTTTTTTCATTCCCAGCATTTCCGCAGTTTCAAGCATAGAAAAAATAAGATTTTCATTTAATAAATCTACTGAAGAGTTACAGATATCGATTGAAATATTGGTTGATAACCTCATAATATTAGTGAATGCTTGTGCTAACTCGGATCGCCATTTGATCGCAGTATGAACCGTACGGTCAATATTTCTTGCATTAACTGTCTCATCATCATTAATATATTCAACATTTAAGATTACTTTAATAGGAAAATGGTCTGACAGAGTAATATCATCCAACACTATTAGATCATCAATATAGTGCGAGCCATATAAATCAGCCCAAACAAGATCTATTACCGAATAACCTAAACTACTTGTATACGTGTACTGACCCGGACAATCAGAGATTGTGCGGCCATTTAATAAAATAAATAATTGATTTTCCATAAATTCAACTAAAGTAGTTCCTTTTTTATTTTCTATTAAATCTAAACTATTTCTATGTTTATATAAAACCGAATCTAAACTGATATCTAAACATTGATTGAGCCGGCCAACCCGACAGTTATAATCCCCGCCCACAATAAATACATCATTTTCATGGCCCTGTTTTAATTGCAGTAAGGTCATATTAAATTCTTCAAGTAAATTATCTATCTCAACCTGCGGTCTAAAGTATACTACACCTATTATAATATTAAGTACACCAATCGTAACTTTTACAAACAACCAACTATGTGACGCCTCGAGTATTTGAAATTTCCCAAGATTTTTCTTAATTAAAATCATCAACCCTCCACTTGCCCTACCTTTAGATTTTACTTTAATTGCATTAGAATAACAAATGTTATAATCACTAAGATAAGCTGGGGGGTTGTAAAATTGATTACATAACCACGTTTCAACTAAACAAATAATTTCGCAGCTTAATAATTTAGAACCGATTTCAGAAAAATTTCCGAACCCACAAATATTCCAAAAAATAATGTCTACATTATTAGAAAATAGAATTTTAGTTTTGTCTGATTGAGTAAGAATTTTATACTTAACCTCAGCTTTATGTGATCCCACTGATAAGTGCTGTGTTATATCGCCAAAAGACACAGCCATATTCCTGTCCGGACCAACATCAAGTGGTGGTTGCTAACTTCGTTTCCTAATCCTCTTCGCTTTCCTTTCTTCGACTGATTCATTCCGATTAATTTCAAATTCAGAAGAGTCGGTGCTGTAAGTCTCAAATTGGTTTAGATTAGAGTCATTTTTTATTATAACAGGATGGGTATCCTCCTTCGCTCTAACATAAAGCCTACCACGGCTGAACCATACAAATTTCACTAAATTGTCCTTCTGAAGAGATTTAGCTTTTTTAAATAGTTGTCTATTTGCAAAGGACATAGGTTCATTAATATAAATTTTTGTATTTAAAGCACCAACATCATAATTAAGACTTAGTGATACTATTTTCAGCTCCCTTTTTTTCGGTTTAAGTGCATATAAAAAATTTAACTTATCCACAAGGCGCACAAATTTATAGACAATAACGGATGTATACGATTTATTTTTGTCTCTAATTCTGTAGAAGTTATCCAGCATTTTGTCATCAAACTTAAATTCCAGGTAGCCGCATAATTTTTGGAAAACCTCAACTAGATTTTCATTTTGCTTAAATGGTATCCCATAAACGTGGATAAATTTTTTTAACTTATCTTGACTGAATGACTCCTGTTTCTGTTGCAGTTCGTCCAAGTTCTTACGGAGTATTTTGTTTATATTGTTCAACTTTTGAAGATCTTCTTTGTAGCTATTTACTACAGAAACCAAAGTTTCATAAGACGCTACCAATTTAGACTGCTCAGCTCTAATAGTAGCTATTTCTTGATGTAACATAGAGACATTATTTAAAAGCTGATCCATTTTATTTTCCAAAGAGGAGTCAGTGAACTGAGTACTACTCTTTGAGTTTCCTGAAGACATGTTGAAATTTAATTTTTTTTTTTTTTTTTTAAGTGAATTTTGTTTTAATACTTCGCTTTCGAGACGTAATACAGCCGATTAAAGGTAATAGAAACCATCAATATGACAGAGCGAATGAAAATGAGAATGTGGGCGTGGCTTCCACGAACTCTTGAGCACCCCACCACCAGCAACGTCACAAAAACTTAAACTCAGAAACAAACTATTTAACCATATACAAAGTACATTAAATAAAAATTATTTAAAAACTCTAAAATGTTGAAAGTTTTTCACAATTTTCACCAAGAAAAAAGTTTCTTCTAAAAAACAAATAACACTAAGATACGGAAAAAAAATTTCTATTTCGACTGATACAAAAATTATTTAAAAAAAACTATAACTGATACAAGATTTTAAAAAAAAAATACCGAGCACGTAATAGACATCCATTCACTATGACTGCACAACAACAACTCCAATAATTTTATATACCAACACAATAGAAATATGAAAGTAGTTTAAAACTAACATAAGAAGGCACTTACAGAACTGCATTTGCTGGTGTCATAAATTGTCGGAAACTATGGCTCATTACTCCGAAAATAGGTTTTTGATACTGTTAGAAAAAAAAAATTGATTAGAATAGTAAAATTATAATAATAAATTTCGATGACAAACAAACATTTTAATTACATACATTTATAATATTATTAGCATTCCGTACTGATAAATTACACTGCTTCAGAACATCATTAGTTAATTCCATCATACTACCAGTTATATGTTTTTTTAATACTTCTCTTATAACTTGATCTAAGAATAAAATTCAATATTTATATGATTTTTTTAAATTTAAAGAAGATGTGTCTAAAGAAATGGAAATATTAAAAGGGTTATACAGATGTTGATTAAAACATATAGAAAACTACAATGATTAAGAAGCAAACATGCCTTTAAAGTTATTACAAAATAAAAATAAAACTCTTAATACTATTAGGCTGTTATAAAAAGGATAATGACAAGTATTTAAATATTTGGACGACCATAATGAACTGAATACTTATTTTGTTTATTAATTTTAAAATAACTGTATTCTAATTATTTCTCCTACAAAAACAATGTTAATGGAAATACTAAAATTTTTAGTAGTTATGATTTGAATTTATTAAAATAAAATAATAGAAAGATTTTTTATGAAACACTCATCCAACTTATACTTAATGCAATTCTCATAATTCTCAGATTCGCCTGGCCTCCAAAAAGTATCCTCGAAAAATTGTGAAAGCTGAAAGATATGCATTTTTTCCAGATAAATTATGTAAATTATGTACTTTCCAACAATTCGATTATTTAATAAATCACTTTCTATTCGAATGTTTCAACTCTTTATTCTTAGATTTCAATTTTTATATAAATATAGCAAGCGTAATAATTCGTATCAAGATTTAATTGAAGAGATTTTAAATGTTAATAACTTGGAAAAGATTAATGATATCTTTCTTTTTATCTTTAACAGCTTAAAAATGAGATTCAATTAATTTCATATTTTTTATATTCATATTTTAATTTCTTATTTTTATATTTTATATATCTTTATTTAATATTAACATTAATAAGAAAGGAAAAGAAAAAAAAATTATATACTTTCAGTTAAAATGAATTCTATTTTAATTTGATTACCTCACATTGTAATAAGAACCAAGAGTATTCTGCTTTTGTTTTCTTTTCTTTTCTTCTATATTGTAAAGGATGTTAAAGTTTATTTATATATCTATAATTGTTTGTATTATGCCCGATAGTTTGTAAGTCATTATATACGCACGTACCAACTCATTTTGCTATAATGTAATTTAGTGTAAATTAATAAAATATTCTATTGTATCCTGGTTGGCAATTTTTCTTCAAACGCTTTAGTTGAACTTAATATTATATGCATGGCATAGAATATAATGAGGGGCGGGTGTTGGTGTATTGGTTATAAGCATGGACTTGTAAGTGGGAGGACCCCAGTTCGAGTCCAGCGTTATAACTAAATTTTATATTTGTTTAAAAAATGTTAATAGTGAAGTAGGTGCTTCCGCCCCCGTCCACGACACCTAATTTGGTAGTTGGACGTTAAGCCCGCCTGAAAAAATAGGCATTACTTTACTTTACTTTTAGAATATAATGAGATGCCACTTAAGAGGGGTCCAGGGGAACCTCTATATTTTTCTAGAAAACTTACGAATGTAAGTATCAGGGTTTTATATATTCTAGAAGTAAAAAAAAATGGAGCCCTTTTCGAACTGGAACTGAAAAACTTATATTCAGAAGAATTGCTATTCTGAACCATTTTCATTTTCTAAAACCATCATTCATTGGCGATAAAGCAAACAAAATTAATTTCCCAGGTTCAGAAAGCAATTATCAAATATTTTCTAAAAGATGCTTAAGCAACATTTATTACACTCTTTTAGAGCTTTAAGAGTGTTGCATTGAGTGTCAGACTTTGGAAACTGAGTTTCTTATCTGAAATACATGTTTTAAGGTCCTTTGAATAAGAGAAAAAAATGTTTTCTCTTTAGATCTTTGCTCATGTATAATGAAGTTGATGAGGAGAGAAATTGGGATTGATTAATTAGGCGAGATATGAAGACACTGTAATAATATAGCTGTATGCTTACACAAACTGCACTGGACTTGTAATGATTTTATAGATAAAATGATGGGAGTAGAAATATGACACGATGCGATGTATATGGTTGAATCTGATAGATAGATATATAGATCTCTCACTGGCTTATATACAGCTTCTCCCCACTCTAGCCTGCTTAAGTCAGAGAGTACGAGAGAGAGTCGGTTTTCTCTTGGTCGGGCTTATGTTCTCTCTCTTGCCGTTATATCATGCAATCATTCTCTCTATTCCCTCTCAGTCTTATATTGTATGTATCTCAATTTTTTGTGAGTGTGTGTATAGATTGTGTTTCTTTGAAAAAATATCTTAAATAAGAAAAATGGCAGGAAACTTAAACTTGATATTCCCTTTAGTTATCACCAAGAGATCCTTTCAACAGTTTCGGAAAAGTCCGTTAACGGGAAATGCAACTTACTAATTTTGGTTTTTTCTAGTTTATTACAATTTTCTCGAAAATGTCACTTATCATTTTCATGATTACTTTTGATCAAAATGATTATAAATCATCAAAATGTCCTTATAATTTTCTTGCGGGACGTTTCACCAGGAAAACTGATATTCTGGGCAAGCTCAGCTTTAAGTAAAAGTAAAGTAGCCTATAAAAGCCTATTTTTTCAGGCGTTCTTACGTTGTAAGTACCAAATTAGATGCCGTAGACGGTCTGTGGCAAACACACATTTCTTTCCAAACACAGTACAACTTTATTGAAGATTTTTTGTTTTACGGAATTTGCTGAAAAGCATTCAACGATTTTTACTTTCTCTTACTCCTACTAAGAGTAAGTACTGTAATTGTGTCAAATTTTCGATATCGAGTTTTCACTGGAAATATCCGTTTTGAGGGCCCCTGAGTCCAAATAAAGTGGTTTTTAGAAAATGGTCTGTTTTTTTTTTAAATCATCTTTATTCAACATGCACCGTGTGTGTGTGTGTGTGTGTGTGTGTATGTGTATGTATGTTTGTGAACAGCATAGCTCAAAAAAGAAAAATCGTAGAAAGTTAAAACTTGATATTCCGTTTAGGTATAACCGTGGGATCCGATCTGTCAGTAGGTTGGTTATCTGTCAAAATTTCTCAACCGGAAGTACCACTTTACTGAATTTCTTTTTTACTTTTTTTGCGATTTTCTCAAAAATGGCTCCAACGATTTTCTTGAAACTTGCTATATCAACTACACATATAAAGAGTTACAAATTTTATTTGAAACATTTCTCAATTCAATGAACGAGGTACTTTTGGGGGAGGAGTGCGGTTACGGTTTCCTCTAAAGTGCTCTAGCTCAGTTTTTATTAAACAATTCTATCATCTAAATAATATTAATTAGAATTAAATACGTTGTTGAAATTCCGAGATTGAAGAAAATTCGATGACCGGAAGTGCGTTTTTACTAAGAAATATAGTTTTTAATTTTATGCTATTTTCTCTAAAGCGACTCCAACCATTTTCTTTAAACTTGGAATGTGAACTACACATACAAAGAATTACATTTTTTATTTGTAACAGTTCTTCCGTAAAGTCATTTAACGGGGATTTTGGAGAGGGGTGTGGTTATGTTTTCTTTTAAGTGCTATCGTAGTTGATTATATTCAAATCTATCATCCAAACAAAATTAATTAGATATAAATAAATTGCCCAAATTCTAAGTTTCAAGGAAATTATTAAACCGAAAGTGAGTTTTTACTGTACAGAGATTTTTAATTTTTTGGATTTTCTCCATAAAAACACCGACGAATTTCATTAAATTTGATATGCTAACTATAAAATTTGTCAATCACAATTTTGAAAATTGCAGTAAGAGAAAGTTGTGTGAGTGATTTTTTTACTAACTTTATTACGTAAGCCTGTCAAAATACTTGTACAAACATTTTTCCCTAAAACTTGATACTAATGGGTGTTACGTTAAAGCTACCTCCAAACTGTGAGGTTATAACTGTTATTGCAGGTTATAATTATCTATATTTAAGACAAATTAAAACTTAAAAAAATTTTAATTTTTAGGAATATTTGTCAAATTAGAACTGTGAGAAATGTATTAGGAAATATTTAAGATTGTTTCACATTCGATTTTTCTACTTGAATGAATAGATAATGTTTCACTAGTGTAGAATAGAATATATTACTAACTTGATGAATCCAGCCAAACTTTAATTTCACTGCCATTAATAATATCATCATTGTTTATCACTTTTTCTAACAATCTTTTTAACAAACATTCTGTAAAGTTATGGTTAAAGTATAAAACACCCCAAACGTCATTGTTTTGTAATCCTTGTTTAGCAAACTTTAGATTGCTGTAATCTATCTGAAAACAATTAAATAATAATAGCAAATCTATTACACAAAAATAGCTAATAATAAACAGAAATTATAATTATGACAAAAGATTAAATAAGTAGGTACTATTTTTATGGATGTTCCAAGTAATTTATTTAAGTATTGACAGGAAATAGTGTCATTTGACGTGCAACTAATATGACGTTCCATAGAGCAATTTCCGTTTCCTCCAAGTAATTCGTCATTGACGATACCAAGTTTGAGACCAGTGGGGTCTTCTCCAACCGTAACGCTTATTAGGGTGCATTGAACTATAGGTAAAACCAATGTAAATAACATCATTCTGAAATTAAAAAAAAAACAAAAAATCTTGTGTGAAACACTCACACGCTTTCTCTTATTCTAGTAATACAATTTAATTAACATTTTAAAATTGCAACGTTACGTTTAATTGGGCTGGTCACAAAAAAGGTGATTTGGAATTATAATTGTATAACTGAGTGTGATTTGTAAGGAGCGCTTTCCGTCAAAACCAACACAGCTTGCGCAATTTAAATTTAAACACAACTGAAAGACCCCCAATACCCCCATAAAATCATTGGGGGGGGGGATGTTTCAAGTAAAGGTGAAAAGTCTGGTAAGCATTTCAAGTTTAAAAAAAATTTTCGTAGCCGTTCTCAAAAAAAAAAAAAAAAAAAATCTGGTGTGAAACACCTTCTCTTACTCCAGTTCTCAAAATTATAATTGACAAATGTTATAGTTTGTGTACCAAACATAACGAAATCCGTCGAAAACTGAAAAAACAGGTCAATAAAAGCGCCTTCCGGCTTACTAATTTTCTTAAAACTTGGAATTTTGGCCATCTATTTATTTCTAATTAATTTTGTTTGGATGATAGAATTGTAAGATCAACTATGATACCAGTTTAGAGGAAGCTGTAACCCCACGGCTCCCCTAAAAGTGCCCTTAAATGAATTTTTCCAGAGAAATGTTATAAATAAAAGATGTAGATCTTTGCATGTTTAGTTTATATACGAAGTTTCAAGAAAATCGACGGAGCCATTTTTTATAAAATCGCGAAAATGTGAAAAAATCATTTAGTACAATGTTAAAACAAACGCACTTCTGGTTATCTGACTTTTTTCAAACTCGGAATTTCAACGACATATTCAATTCTAATTAACATTATTTAGATGATAGAATTGTCTAATAAACTGAAATAGCACTTTAGATGAAAACCTAACCCCACCTCTCCCCCGGAAGTGCCCTTAAATGAATTTTCCCGGAGAAATGTTTCAAATAAAAGTTGTAGCTCCTTGTATATGTAGTTGATATAACAAGTTTAAAGAAAATCGCAAAAGTAAAAGAAAAAATAGTCAAGTGGTTTACTTCCGGTCAGGAATTTTGACAGCTTAACGTTGACTGTAAGCATCCCATGGTGATACCTAAAAAGTAATATCAAGTTTAAACTTTCTACGGTTTTTCCATGTGAGCTATGATGTTCACATACATACATACATACATACATACATACATATACACACAAACACAAACACACACACACACTCACACGGACGCACCATTGCTAAAAACCACTTTTTTGGACTCAGGGAACCTCAAAACGGATATTTCCGGTGAAATCTCGGTATCGAAAATTTGACACAATTACAATACTTCCTCTTACTAGGAGTGAGAGAAAGTAAAAACTCAAAACTTATTATGTAAAGTCCGATTAACCGATTTTCTTCATATTCTATCAATGCTTCCTACTGTATTTTGATATTACGTAGCGATAAAACCACACATTATACTTGAAGGTAGCACTTTAGGAACGTATAACGCTATTGTTCCCTCTAAACCCCCAAAAAATCTTTTTGTTCGGGTAAATGTTTCAAAAAAATGTTATAAATATTTATGTATGTAGATAATGTAAGAAGTTTAGAGTAAATCGTTAGGATCGTTTTCGAGAAAATCACGAGAAACTTAAAAAAACAAAAATCACTGAAGTTGCACTTCTAGATGAGTTTTTGTCCGAAATTTTCGTGTCAGATGCGGTGGTAGTATCTAAACGGAATACCTAGTCAATTTTTAGTTATCGAGGTATTTGGTTCACACACACACTCACACACACATATATATATATATATCGTATTTTATCCAGCATTGCGGGCCCATTCACATTATTAACATATACGAGGGTCATTCAATAAGTAACGAGACAAATCGCTGTAGCTCAAAACAGATTAATCTAATCAATACAAAACTTTGGCTACTTTTCAACATAGTCCCCAGCAACATTTATACACATGTCCCATCGTTCTTTTCATTTAAGTATGCCTCTGGCATAAAATTCTTTGGGTTAATCTCGAAGCCACTTTTGCACCTGATTTTTAACTGCTTCATTGGATTGAAAATGTTTCCCACGTAGAGGCACATTAAGGCGTCCAAACAAATGGATATGTCCAATGGGGCGAGGTCGGGGCAATGTGGAAAGATCTCCCACACCACTTTTGGAAGTGTTTCTTGGGTTAACTATGCCGTACATAGGCGCGCGTTTTCATGAAACAAAATCACGCCTTTAGTCAAGAGTCCGAATGACGTTTCGTTCGAATGGCAAGGGTTACTTTGTTTGTGAGCATATCACTATATTACTGGCTGTTGATGATTCATTGATTTTTGAGATAATCACAATAAATAGGGGGGGAAGTTGCAACTTCAACCGGTTGTCCACTTGGTTGCTCGTCACAGACACTTACACGGCCACTTTTAAACTGTTCTACCTATTTGTAAACGTCGAACGGTTCAAACAATTATTTCCATACAGTTTACACATTCTTTCGTGGATTTCACTACCTTTGATACCCCCTTGCAACTAAAAATCTAATCACTGAGGGTTGTTCTTCCTAGGTGCAAAGCTCAAGCGGACTCGCCTGTGTTTACTGTAAATATTTGAGGAGGTTATAATATGCTTACCAAATACTCTCGAACAGCTGATGAGAAACTAAGTACAAGGATGCCAACTTGACGCCAAGTACATTGTATTGATAAAACAAACCGTTTCTGAGCAATAGCTGTTTGTCTAGTTATTTATTGAATGACCCTCGTATACATGTATGTCATTCGTTAAAAACATTTTTTTCGTACTCAGTGGCTCTCAAAACATATATTTCCGGTGTAAACTCAATTTCGAAAATTTGTCACGTTGGCAATACTATTTCCTCTCACTAGGAGTAAGAGAAAGTAAAAAAAAAAAATATCCAGCAGTTTTATTTAAGAGGAATGCTTTGTAATTTCGTATGATTTACAAAGAATCATTTCTAAACAATTGTAGGCCAATATGTTATAAATTCTATTATAAAGGTAATTCATTTTTTTATTTTAACCATTAACAAGTTACTCACGGAATATTCCTTTTCATCCAAAATAAATTCTTTAACATGAAAGCATAGATTCTGTTAAAATTCAAGATACTTTCATTTAAATGAGGCATCTGCTTAGTTTTGGTGAAAACTTTATCTCGAGCCTGCAAATTATTGGCATAACAACATTACTTAAGTGGCATTGCATTTTATATTAATAGCCAAAAAAATATTGCTAAAAATCTTAATAGATTCAATATATTAGTTTGTACAAATTAGTTGTGTTTTAAATTATTAAATTAGTGTGTTGAAATGAGTTTAGATTCTAATGATTTTCTTAGGCTTATTTCTATTTTTGTATATTATTTCTATTCTAAGAAAATAAGAAAAATAAGATAGAAAAAATAAATATAGTGTGTATCACTCATAACTTTCTCTTTCCAAAAATAATTCTCATACAATATCAACGGTTATCAGAGTCTACCTATAAACCTATACATCAGCGAAATTTAAATTTTCACACACAATACAGCAAATTTAGACACCGGGTTTGAGTCCAGTGCTACCCTTAGATTGTTTCTTTCTAGGAGCCTCTACAGCTCACTGTTCGGTGAATAATTTCTGTAGCAAGAGAACACTTTCCGGAGGCCGGCAGTGAGAAGGCTCCGGGCGCTAATGACCATAGATTTTGACGCGCCTTAAATTAAAAAAAAAAAATTAGACACACGCACACAGCTGAGTTAGAGCTTACTCAAAACCGACTAAAATAATTATTTCCGGCTAATTGTTTTAATAATTGCATATAAATATTGCTAAACGAGGAATACAAAGTTTATGTAAATAAAATCGTTTGAACATTATCCGAAAAAATCGCGAGAAACTATACGGAAAAGGGCTACTTCCTGAATGTCAATTGTCTTCTTTTTTTATTTAATCACTTTTAACTTATACTTAATGTGATTTAGATTTAGTTGAATCGCATAATATTATAATTTGCACTTTAGGTATTTATTTATTCATTACTTTAGTGAATTTTTGTTTCAAACTAAAATTGTCTTATGTCATAGAAATAAAATAATCCAATATACGATTATCGTACAAAAGATTAGGATAATGTTGCTAATAAAAAAATCTGACGTGAAACAATCACATAACTTTCTCTTACTTCAATGCAGTTTACAAAATTGTAATTGACAATTTCCATAGTTAGAAGACTAATGAAATTCGTTAGTGTTTCTATGGAGAAAATTGCGAAAACTGAAAAACTGTTCAATAAAAACGCTCTTCCGGTGTACTAATTTCCTTGAAACACGGAATTTTGGCAAACTATTTATTTCTAATTAATTATGTTTAGATGGTAGAATTGTGAAATCAACGATGCTAGCCCTTTAGAGGAAAACATAATCCTATCCCTCCCCAATACCCCCTTAAATAACTTGGCCCGGACAAATGTTTCAAATAAAAGTTGTAGGCTCCTTATACGTGTAGTTCATGTACTTAGTTTTGAAAATATCGTTACATCCGTTTTAGAGAAAATAGGTGAAAACAGAAAAATACTTTTCAGTAAAAATGCACTTCCGATTATCCGATTTTCTTCAAAGTTGCAATTTCAAGAATATATTTAATTCTAATTAATATTATTTAGATGATAGAATTTTGTAATAAACTGAAATAGCTTGTCTCGCAGTACGCCAGTGATACTCTTATTGGTACGTTTCAAATCTTTTTTGAACCGCACGCGGTCGTAAATGTCACATTTTTGGCCAAACTCATTGTATAAGAATATTTTTTTAAAATAGTTGTCGACCCCGATACAAGTTCGGGCCCCCACCGCCATATTCGGTATGCAAAGTGGGTCCGTTGGGGTCTTGGTCCATCTCCATTGCACTCTTCATCTCATCAATGAAATGCACATCCATATTTGACTCAGGCTCGTCAGACGCTGCTTTAGTTGTCCGAGTGCGTTGGTTTTGGGTCCGGGCTTGGCGTTTTCGGTGTTATTTTCTTTGAAATATATGCTCTATTAATTCGTGCCCGATATTTGTACTTCTGGTTGTACTTTGCTCTCATAATATATTGCGATATTTTAGGAAAATCGGGAAATTTTCAAACTTACTCCAATATATAGGCTAGTATCTTCTTGAGTTTTTGAGATACTCGCATGGAGGCCAAGATGAATTATGACATATACCTCTTGGTTCACTCGGATCGGATAATTAGTCTCTGAGATATGATCCCATTTATGGACTCGGGTCCAATCGTCGGTTCACTTTGTGCGTCAGCAGTTCGCGACGTTCGGACGCCATGAATGTCGAAATGATACTGGCACAAACCTTCATTCTTCCTTTTTAAAACGAGACCAAGTTAGTGGTGCTATGTTTATTTTTAGCCGAGTTATTGAAGTTTGAAATTACTTAGATAGAAACTGTCACTCATTAGGGAGCGATTGCCTCTCCCCACACCCGACATAAATTTATAGACGTTTTCACATCAAAATTGGAAGGGATTAGCTCAGTGGTAGCGCGTTGGACTCTCACGCTGAAGTCTCGGCTTCGAGTTCAGTGCTACACTTAGATTTTGTCTTCCTAGGAGCCTCTACAGCTTACTGTTCGGTGATGGCATTGTTGTCTGTAGCGTGAGAAACCGTCCGGAGGCCGGCAGTGCACTAAGAAGACTCGGGCGCTAAGGACGATAGATGTTAGACGCGTCTTAAATAAAAAAAAATTCAGAAACAAATTTCAGTAGTTTCCATCAAGTTATGATATTTCTTGGGCATTACAAAAGCAGCGTAATAAGAAATGAAAATGAAAAGTATATACCTCTTTTTCTCTGAACTCATCTTCTCTGCACAAAGTTAAGAATACTTCTTCCAAAGTTTCACAGTTTTGCACCTCCATTAAATGATTTGGTTCATCTTCAGCGAGAATTCGTCCATATCTCATTAATCCAATCTGTCGCATAATATAGGTTTCTTTTTTTTTTTTTTTGTTTAGTATAAATATCTATCTCAAATTTAATATAAAACGTAAAATAAATCGGATTTACTTACAGTATGTGAATGGCGAGCTTCTTCAATATAATGTGTTGTTATTATAATAGTTTTTTTCTCATTTTCTGATATTTTAAACAAATATTGCCAAATGCTGAAAATAAGGATACAAATTAATTGGCTTCTATTTAAAAAATTAATTTCCTAAAAAAATGAGTTACTACATGGCATCCATAACATATATGGACTAAAACACGCCTGCTACAGGTAGCCATTTACTTATTTCGAATCTTTGATAAACGAAGTAAACAGTGCAACGAAACAAATTTAAATATTGAATGCGAAGTACTTTCATTATCAGTAAAATATTGAAACTAAAATACTTATCATTCTCAATAGATTCGTTCAAACTAATTCGGATTATTGAAAAGGATCAATTTGATTAAACCTTGATTTATTTATTTCCATATTTAACCCTGCCAATCATTTATGTAAATAAGATTGCACACTATCGACAGATTTATTTATTTATTTATTTGATACTAATATATTAAACGTGTATATATTTATTTGATATTACAAATATATTAAACGTGAATTACAACAATAAAGGCAACATTATACATACTTTTGACAAAGGATTACATCCAGTCCGACTGTTGGTTCATCAAGAATCAATAAGCGAGGATTATGTAACAAAGCAATACAAAGTGAAATACGTCTTTGTTGCCCACCGCTGGAAAATACAACAAAAGAAGAATGAAATATAACTTCAAATTTAAAACATTTTTGCCTTAGCTTTGCGTTGGCAACGGATGATAATCACTAAAATAATTATTATCAAGAACATTTGGAAATTATTGATTAGACAATTCAATAAACTGAAAAAAAAAATAATAACCTCATTTCAGATACCATGCATTTTTTGCTTGGAAGTTCCAGAAGATTTAAAAGTGCATTAGTTCTTTCATTTATTAATGCAGAATCCATAGAATACAGATTCCCATAGAAAGTCATGTGTTCTTTTATGCTGAACTCTTGGTAGAGGGTAAGTGCCTGAATAGAATTAATATATTTTTAAAGATTGTTTTAAAAATGCAAAAAAAAAAAATATTCTGCTCTCTGCTATGCTTTTTAGTTTCTGGTCTGCAATATAGTTGAGTTAATATATTTGCATCTAACTCAGATTGAAGCGAGGACTGCTATGCCGCGCATAAGAGTTGCTCAGGACCGCAAATAAAATATTGTCTATTTAATGGGCATAACAAAAATATGCTTAATATGTATGAATTTTTAAGAAATCTTAAATAATTTAAAAGCACTGAATTCTATATTTTGATGCTAAAATATTTTAAGTTTTGAATGCCATTAGACCTTACACGTAAGTTCAGCTCAAATTCAATAGTTGCACTAATATAATATATAGCAATATATAGAGGGGTTAAGCTTCATAACTTCAGGGACCAATTCCTTGAATCAAATATTAAAAAAAGCCTCTGTACATGCATTTGGAAACGTATCGTCTTCGAGTTAAGCAAAAGTTTCACAAAAATCATGGTTTTTACTTACTTTTTCATATTTTCTAAAAAATAAAATCTTTATAGAAAAATATATACTGAAATAAATATTGTAGAGGGGCAAATTCCAAATCTAACTTCAACAAAAAATAGATTTAAAGTAGTTTGCTTTTTAAACATCAGTTCAGCGATTATTTTTTTCAGTGTTTTAGTGTTTTGTCTTAATGTTTTTCTAATTTTACCCAATCATCGATCTGCTATTGTTTTAACTCTCAATAGAGTCTAAAATGATAATTAAAATTCCTTCTAAATTGAAATGAAGAAATTGATATAAAACAAATACACAACTATCTTTGACTACAGTTTTCATGTTCTTAATCGAACTCGAAAAATCAAACAAAATGATTTTCTTTTTTATTTTGACACAGGAATTGATATCTAAAGTTATGACTTTAACGCTAGATAATAAATTGCGAGAATGAAAATCCAGATGCTACTGAATAATATCTTGCAAAAATGAAAAATATTCTAACATGGGGGTTTTTAAAGTCACATTAGAAATTAATGAAAACTAAAGGAAGTAACCTGTGGCATATAACCAATTTCTTCTTTATCTTTTATGCTCATGTATATGGTACCTGCGTCAAGCTTCACCCTTCCAACCAGAGCACTCAGGAGTGTAGTTTTGCCGCAACCACTTGGCCCAAGTAAACTATAGCTTTACATATAAAAACAAATTCTAATACAGTTATATATAGAGAGAGATTTCTAATTAAATGATAGCTGACTGCGGGTATTATAACTCAATTATTAAATATCTATAAGCTTATTATTTCAATGGCACCAAACGCTAATTGAATTTTATAGGTTAAAGTTCCTCTCTTACGTGACGAACAAACGAATTTTTTACAATATTCTGGTAAAATTATTTAATATAATTTTCAGCTTGCCTGAAGCGGATAAAAGAGACATTTTAAAACATTTTTAAAAAACTCACTTCAAAATCATCTTTCAACTATTTAAGCTGAAACTTTATTTTTCATAATTCCTCTGTAACTACCAGCCACATAAATGCAAAAAGTGAAAATCCGGAACATAGAAAATACGGCACAGAAAATATTTACTACAAAGAATTATTGATGAATATAATTCCAACTAACATTGTTCCTTCTTTTACACGCATATTGACTCCATATAATACTAAACTGTTGCTATATTTCTTGCAAGCATCCTTCACTAATACAGAAACATCATTATACTCTTCCGCTGTTTCATCCATTTTTATTCTTATTAAAAAGTTTTAGTTATTTTAAGCTCCTGCAAAAAATACATATGCACAGATTAACATATGCTTCAACTCATGTAAATGAATTTTAAAAAGTGAATTACAAAGATTCGTATTATCCAAGTTGCATGTACCCATTGTTGTTATATCTCTAAATTTCTATCATTAAATTTTGAATATTCATTTATGTCACTATGCTTTCATTCTTTTAATTCTAATTTAAAAAATTGGAAAATAGATAAAGAATGAAGGTAGATTCAACAAAGGAAAAATGAGTGAATGAGATCATATCTTACCACTATAAAAATAAAACGTGGCCTTGGAAAAATTGGTCCTATAATCCTAAAAACAGTTTAACATCCCACAAGGAGAGTCTCTAATATTTTATATTTTCTTGATGTAGTTGAATAATTCAGACCCAGCTGTAGATTAAAAATTAATAATGCGTGCAGTTACATAATATGGAAAAGCATTTGAAAAATTAGGACTAAAAGCTAATTTTTAAAAATAGATGTTATCTTTCCTCAAATTGACAAACCAGACTCGGCTGAAGAAGGAAAATTCTAAACCATCAGAATTAAGAAAAAGAAGCGCAGCACTTATTACATTATTCACTTTTTCACAAATCTATCTATTTTTTCAACAGCGGGGTTGAATTTTACTTATTTCTTTAATTTTGCATGGTCTTTTTTTTATATATATATAATATAGTTAAATTTTGCATTTTACCTTAATTTTTAATTAAATAATTAAACTTCTCATTTCCTTTCCACTTTTATAATATGCTAGATTTTAGCTTCAAGGACCAATCACTTATTCAAATAGAAAGAGTTAGAAATAGAATTAGCAATTTAGATATGTAAGTCACAGTTAATATTTTTGGTTCTTTAATTATAAGAGGAATGTATTTAACTCATTGTTGTTAGTGTATTATTTTTGTCATTTTTCTTTTTGTACATATTTTGTAAAAGACTCAACCCTTCCTGTAAGATATTTATCTTAAAAGCAATAAACAATAACTATCTATCTATCTAGATACGCATGTGACTTGAGGAATAAGGATATAAACTAAATGTTGAAAATGAGAAGAGGATTTATGTATTAAGATATTCATGAGCTTTAGCAGAAATTTGGTGCACATAATGATCCAAAACTTAGCAGAATTATAGAATTTTACTGTGGAGTTCCACACTTATTATAATACTTACTTTTTTATAAATCTATCTATTTTTTTCAACAGAGGGGTTGAATTTTAATTATTTCTTTAATTTTACATGAGCACTTTTTGTATAGTAAACACAAATTTTGCAATGCACCATAATTTTTAGTCAAGCAATTTAACTTGTTATTTGCTTTTCAGTGCTATCCTTAGTTAAACTTCGTAAGATAATAATTATCCAAAAATTTCATCTATCGAAATCATCACTGTCCTCATAAATTTCAGCTTTGATATATAAAGTAATGATCACTCCTTTCCCAAGTATTATTTTATTATTCCTTAGTTTCCTTGCATGAATTGTTCAAGTTATCATGAAACATAAGTTGAGTAGCAATATACAACCTTGTTAGCTTCATATTACTATTCACCGGTCCTCTTATCTTTTTTTTTCAATAAACGGCATTTATGACTCTCGAAATTCAATTGTAAAGAAAGAAATCTTAAATATCTAATCTTATTAGACCACCAATTTTTTTTTTATTGCATAAACAATGGCTTACTAATATGAGAATAATAACAACATATAATTAAGAAAATAAAAATACTCACTGTATTGCAAAAAGATGAACTGAATTAAGGCTAGCTTTGGTAGCATTAACAATATAAATTAGTTCAGTTGCATGGCATTGTATATAGACCTTGTGCTTATCATCAGAAATCATCAAAGCACAATCTATGTACAATCTATAACGCCATTCCACTTTTATAAAACTAATCAATACATATTTTATAGCATGCAGATGAAAATATTTTATTAATTTTATTTTAGGAGAGCAAAATTGATTTAAAGCTAATATTAATTCAGTTATTGGAGCTTATTGTTTTTAATTTAACTTTATTATAGCTAAATTGATGGTATTCATTATATAGGTGAGATTTAAATTAGAAATTTGTACTAAGAGACAATAATATGATGTGACTTCTTCTTGAGTTCCTAGACAATTTTTTTTATTTTTAAAAATATACCCTCTTCCGTGAAGTTGGGTGCTACAACTTCAAGATTTCACAAGAAACAGTTCCATACTTAAAAGAAAGCAGTGGTTTATTTCCTTCACATTCTAAACTTTTTTTTTTAAATTTTTTACTTTAAATTTCTCATAAATAGTATGAATGAACATGTATCAATTTAGGATTTCATTCTGGAGTGATCATTTTTACTATCTCTGGCTCCTGGAGGAAATATTGCAATCGTGTTTTTTTAAACGGGAATTTGTCTTCATCAAAGAAATAACTAATAAAAACATGTGATATTTTATCGACATCAGTCAACTTCCTTTATGGTCATTTATCAGTTTCGAGCGTATGGAGTTTTACGGTCAACACTAAAAGAGATTAACTCGTATTGATAAATGTATATTGTCATGAGGTAATCATTACTCTGTGCGTTGTGGCTGGCTTTAAATGGTGTATGTCAAGAATTTCATATTCTCACCATACTCAAGATAAATGAACGCTCGAAACCGGTAGATGACCTCCAAAAGAATAGGCTTTTACAGAAAATAGACCAAATCTTGCGGACCCAACTACCTTCCAATTGATAGAAAATTCTTAATTCTTCTTTCTTTAAAGTCTGGAAAGACTGTTTCGCCGCTGAGAAAATAGACCCACCTCATAGTTCCAATCTTCTGATCCTCCTAGGTTTTTGCTATTTGTTAAGCCATACTTTGAATCAGATTTCTTTTTTGTAATTTCTATATGGATTTATCTTCATTAAAGAAATATTGAAAAAAATAAACTGCAATTTGTGTTGCAGAACAAACTCAGTTATTGTTTTTTAATAAAATATTTGAAGAATGTAATTGTTTCAGAGCTGGAAAGCTCTGAAGTTTCAGAACCAACCACCACAACAATGTAATTGTTATTAAAGGCATCGGGATTGCTTGTCTCCAGTTAAAGAAACCTTATCCTCATCAGGCCGGCACACTCAGAGGGGTTTTCTCCTCGGCCTTGCAGAATCGGCATAACGCGTTGTCTGCAAGTAGCAATTGGTGTTGTGCCTTTCAACCTGCAATGCCCTTTTAGTAGACCCACTAATAGCCTTATATCCGTTCTGCTATGGGTCAGTAGATTCCCAGTAAATATCTTTTAACAAAGAATTAGCCTGCCTTGACTTGTTCTTTTCCACCATTGTAATATTTTACAGAAGGTATATCACGAAAATTCCTTTCTTGTAACACTAGCACTAAGTTTTATGGAATTATTCGGTCGTTCTTGCGGAAAATAAATAAAATCAACTGCGAGGTAGATCATATAAAAACTTTTTCTCAGTGCTCGGGACATTAACCACTTCCTCTCTTTATCTTCATTTTTATTTTCAGAAAATTAGTGAATTCTTTCTAACTGACAGTAAACAATTGCTAGAGAAAAGTGCAGCTACAACTGCAACTTTCCTCTTAGATCATTATAGAACACACTGAAATCAACTTTCAAAACGAAGATGTTCACGACCACAATTCCACTTAAAAATTTGGTGCTCTGTTGTAACCGACATTAAAATCGACCACTAAAACATTGGAGCAGGCGAAAGAACTACGCAAGCTGTCTGATATTTCTTTTATATATAAACAAATCTATAAACGAATTTAGACTATTTGACAATGAACAGCTATATTTCAATAAAATAATAATTCAATCAATAAAATTCATTATACTACAACTTCAGTGGAAGATATAAAACAGTATTCACTTATAATTAACCGTGCTTATTTTTCAATTTTTCTCTGAGCTTAGCAATCTCAGTCTTATTAACTTCTCGAATTTCTTTTGACCATTTATCAAAACTTCTATCCTAAAACAAAGAAATTATATATTAGTAAATTTCCTCAAACAAAACAAATTATAAAAAAGTATAGGTTTCTTATCTATTCTTGACGAATGAAGTTACAAAATAAATAAAGTAAACTCTCTGTTCAGATCCTACTTTATATGAAATTTTAACTACAATCTATACCGCACTCGAACAAATTTTCTTTTACCTCTCTAAAGATACTGAGCAACAGTTCCAGGAAAACGTTTTTACCTAACCTGTACCCCTTATTATCCTGCAAAAAAGAGAACTAAATTGGCTTGAAATTTAATTTTGAACAAACTCTACAACCACAAACTTCTTACACGGTTAACATAATCAGACAAAATGTAAGAAAATGCGCCACACTTGCTTTCCTTACGTCCGAAGATGTTGAGAGTGGATGGATTCATATTCGCTGAGAAGTTCCGTCAGTTGTAGAATTCTTCGACTTTTTGCTACACAATGGCAAAGAATGAGTATATCCTGCTGGAGATGTGGAACGGTTTTAACGTCGACACCGAACAAACAAGCCAATGAAGGGAGGAATCACAAAGTCAATAGTAAACTTGGAAGGCCTCACCCAAGAATGAGAAATCTCCTCTGTCTAAAGCTGGAACCAGAGAATTCAGATCATATTGCTATGCGAATGGGATTAATTTGGAAGGAATAAAAAAAAAGTAAGCGCAACCTGGACGCAGGAATATTAATAACTGTTCCCAAGTATTTAGTTTCCGCAATCGAGACTGTTCGCAATCAAGACATAACGTTATAGAAAGGCGGATGTAATGTAGGTAATTGACGTCGTGAGTTTGATAGAAAGGGATTACGAATAATGATTGGAATAACCATTAAAATTGCAAAAATAGGAAATATTAACTAACAATCATGTGTACGAAGGCGACAGAAAGCAAAGGAATTAATTCAAAGGTAAGGCGCGCAGGCTTACAAAAAGACAAAACTTTTACTACTACGCAACAAACAATTTTAAGAAAAAGAAAAGAAGGGGTTAAAAGTAGAAGAAAAAAGAAATCATTAAAATATATAAATGAACAAAAGTAAGAACAAGTAATTTGGGTGAGAAATAATAATAGATATTAAAACTAATAGCGGGCATCCAAACAAATCAAATTTTAAAGCCACTTGAAATAGAAAATATAGACACACACACACAGAATATATTCTAAAAACCACTTTTTTGGACTAATAGGACCTCATGTAAATAAATGTCATATATTAGAGATTCATTAAAAGTTAAATTCATTATTAATTATTTTTCCTTATTCCAAGCCATAGTCATTTATTTAATTAGGGGAGACCACTATGGACCGTTCAATAGGTGTATGAAAGAATGATGGTGTAATGATGGATTGAAACTTTAAACGAAAAACCTCTCGTTCCAAAACTAATTGTAATTGCTAAAAGTGAAATGAAGTCGTTGAATGAGCTAGTCCAATAATCTATGAAGATAATTTAAGTGTTGTTGTGGTGGTTGGTTCCGCAGAGCTGGAAAGCATCAGAGACATTTTTATTGGTAGCCTGCTTCATTTTGTGGTCATCGACCGGTTTCGGGCGTTCGCCCATCTTCAGGATGCGTTTTTCAGACATTGAGTGTGTAAACTAACTTCGCTCTGTGGAAGTCTGTGTTGTCACACTGTCTGAAACACGCATCCTGAAGATGGGCGAACGCCCGAAACCGGTCGATGACCACAAAATGAAGCAGGCTACCACGGAAAATGTCTCTGATAATTTAAGTGCGTTAATGGTAGCAAAGTACAGCGAAAATACGCACCAAGCACATAAATATAAAGTGTTACTTCATTAAAGAAGTAGTGAAAAGCGATTTTGTACTAAAATATCTGAATGGTGAATATGATACAGCAGATATGTTTACCAAGGGTTAGCCCCAAGGCGATTTTTCGTCATAGAGAAAATTGCATCTATGTGATCAGTGACATTTGAACACAAGAGGGAAAAGACTTTGAAATGTTTAGTGAAAACCAAAATTTGGGGCAAAGTGTTGATATATGTATGATGATTATTATTTTATCAATTTTGTCATTGGTTATAAACATCATATTTTTATATATTGTGGCCTGTGACCTTTATGTAACATTATGATGGCCTGTAGAATGTTGGACAACTGTAATAAAGGAGAGAGACTGAGGAATAATGGTTGGCAGCCGATGGGGTTAATGTTGGTAGCTCGTGGGATAACAGTTGGGGGATAGCTTCTCCGGGGTTGCTTCATACATGATTACTGTTTCTATTCTATAATATTCCACAACAGGTACTCTATAGCAATTATAAGCCTCGTTTACACGTACGCTCCGATCTGTCGGTTTTAACATGCCTCTTCGGAGTGTCACGCCAACCTACACATCAGATTGTAGGTATGGAGCGTGAAGTCCAATACCGTGCACAATTTCAAGGATTTCGAGAGGTGGAAAATTTTATGAGATGCGCCAGCACTTCTTGGCGCCAAGACTGCGCTCCGAGTATGTTTGAAGATCAAGCATTTGCACAGGCGTTTTGGCATGCACGTTTTGATCGTACGCTCCAAAAGTATCAAAAAACTCTCCATGCAAAGGTACCTATTTATTTGATTTGGCGTTTATCGAAACTATTGTTTTCCTTCTACCTTTATTGTCCCGTATAATATTGACCAGTCGCTAAAATAAAACTTATCTTTTACTTTTTTCAATATACAGAACAATAAAGTATAAATGTGGTTTGAAAACAGGATTAAATAAAGTATCATTATTAAAAATATGGTATGAAAATAAAGATTTTCATTTTATATCAAGAGACTGGGTTGATAGTTCCGATACAAAAAATTCTTTGCATGGTGGCTGCACTTTACAATAATACAACAACTGAATTTAACAGAGTAATGTCCTATTTTCTAAACTTAAATCTTCTTGAGTATGTAATGATGTTATTTAACGTATAATGTATAAATATTTTTAAATGTAACAGGGATTGAATATAAAAGTTATTTTTAAAACTGAAAATCAATTCCCGTTAATGAATGACCTTCGGTACTTGTCTACACATTTAGAGCAGGCCACGTTTAAAATTAAATTAAGTTTATTTTATTTAGTCCACTTAACGACTCACTAATTTTAAGTTAAATTTCGCAAAAAATTTTGAACTTTGTGAGTTAATTAATAAGGAGTTACTTTTGATCGATATTTTTAAAAATTCTATCTGATTTTTATATAAAAGTAAAAATTAATTGTTTACAATTTGCTTATTTCAACAAAAATTAATTATTACCAATTGAGAGTTATCCGTGATTTTTATTATTTCTCTCAAAATATAAAAATCGTGCCTGATAAAAGGTATGTATTACTATTGGACTTTCGCTAATACGCTATTGTAAACAAACAGTGGATCATATTCAATAAAATTCAGACTGAATGACCTTCGGTACTTGTCTACACATTTAGAGCAGGCCACGTTTAAAATTAAATTAAGTTTATTTTATTTAGTTAATTATTTATATATTTTTCAATTATAAGTATTTAATTTTTAGAGAAACGAAAGGATGTTGTATAATTCTTTTTCCCCACGGAGAAGAAAACATGGGAATTTGATTTTGTAAATTCATCAAAATCTTAAAACCTTTTTTTGAAAAACAAAATTTTTTCTTTTTTTTTATATATATATATATACGTTCAATAAATTTTAAACATCAATTTAAAAACAAAAGATTAGGGCAGATACAACTATTTGTTCAGCTAAAGTTTCCATTTTTCCAACTCTTTTAGATTGTTTTCAGTGAAAAAATAAATTAAATTTCCTTTACCATTAAATGAAATTGAGTTTATTTCGAACAGAAATATTTTCCGCTCACGGAATAACCGTTATTTATGATAGATTTGTCTCAAAAATAACCCTCATGGTGTGATTTTTGATAGATTGACTGGTAAATAAGAGTCCAATCTTAATATAAATAAAAAAATTATTTCTAAAGACAAAAAATAAAAATCTAAATCGTGATAGGATTTTTAACACAAATAAATAATTACAGACTTCAATCCCTGAAATGTAGGTATTTTAAATTGTAGAAAATGTTAAATTTAAAACATTTCAAGTAGTAGTTATATTACAGTGGTTTTTAAAAATTATCTAACAACTTATAACAAAATACTTACAATCTTAAGACATAATGTGTCTCGTACTAATATAATAGCCTGGTGGATGGTTACAACCTTGGGAGGTTTCGAAAACATGCTTGTGAAGGGGCAGTGACCAGCATGTTTTTTATGTTCTTCACTAAAATAATAAAGTCGTTAGCGAACCTTACATTTTGGCTGTACATAATGCCTTGTCGGTTATCTGAATACTATTTCAGGTCAAAATAATTTCAAATATACAATAAAATGTTGCAAAAGGAAGACGTCAAAAAAAAAATTACTACTTACAATGCATTATCCTTTTCCTTCCAACCCTCTAGTACCTTTTCACAATAGTAGCACTGAACACTATCATCCTTTAAGTAAAAGAAGCCAGCTTTCGCCATCTGAAAATATGACAAATTTTTATGACAACTTAACAAACTAAGTTGTGAGTTACGCAAAAAAAAGTTTATGGGCTGCACTTTTTAATTATTCATCTGCTAAATTTTAGAATCTAACAAAATAATGTCCTAATTCTTAAACTTAAATCTTTTTGGACCTGTAATGTAAGTTATTTAAAATATATTGTAAAAATATATTTAATTACATTCAGAGTTCTTTCTAAACCAGGTTTCAAAAAAATTATATTACCTCCTGCTCGGCAAGTGATCCCTTGGAATTATAAAATGGCCAACTATCTGTGAAGGTGTTCAGTCTTCCTTGGTAAGTACTCTGTTAATTCATCAGAGTATCAAATATTTAAAGTAATAAGAAAATATTAAGTTAAAAAGAAAAGATCAAATTTAGGACCATTAAAAAAGTGGATAAAACTTACTAGTTTATTCTGATTATTCATAATACCGTCTTTATTTTGGCACTCTTCTAATCTTTCAATTGTCGGTTACTGCTCTTGTACTTTACCCATTGCAACCCGCCAGAATGAACCTACAGTATGGCCATCCTAAGATTAATTAAAAATATATTTATAATTTTTCCATCTCATTTACTCTCATAAAAATTAAGAAAATAAGCAGCATTAACTCGTCCATATATAATTAACAATACAACAAAACTAAATCAAAGCACTATACTGAATTTATTTTCATTGGTAAATTCAAAGGGGGCACGAGTCCCTTATCAATTCTGGAAAACAAAAAATCTGATGTGAAACAGCCACACAACTTTTTCTCACTTAAGTTTTCGAAATTGTAATTGACCAATTTTTTTATAATTAGTGTACCAAATTTAATGAAATTCATTAGAGTTTGTCGAAATTTGTGGAAAACTGGAAAAAACTGTTCAGTAAAAGCACACTTCCGGCTTACCAATTTTCTTGAAATTCGGAATTTTGGCCATCTATTTATTGGTAATTAATTTTATTTGTATAATCAATTATGATAGCACTTTAGTGAAAAACACAACCCCACCGCCTTAAATGACTTTACCAAGAGAAATGTTTCAAATAAAAATTGCAAATCTTTACAACTGTAATTCACATTCCTCGTTTTTAGAAAATCGTTGGAGCCGAGTTCGATAAAATTCCAGAAAACTGAAAAATACATTTAGGTAAAAACGCACTTCCGGTCATACGATTTTTCCAAACTCAGAATTTCAACAACACATTTAATTCTAAGTAATACTATTTATATGACAGAATTGTAAACTGAAATAGCACTTTAGAAGAAAACCTAACACCATCCCTCCCACAAAAGTACCATTACATGAATTTTCCCAGAGAAATGTTTCAAATAAAAGTTGTAGATTTCTGTATGTGTAGTTGATATAAAAAGTTTGACGAAAATATTCCAAGCCATTTTTGAGAAAATCACAAGAAAGTGAAAAAAACCAAGGAGTAAAGTGGTACTCTGGTTGAGGAATTTTGACAGATGACCTAATGTCGGATACACCCAAACGGAATATCTAGTTTGAATTTTCTACGATTTTTCATTTTTGAGCTACGCTGTTCACATACGCACACAGAGACCATTTTCTAAAAACCACTTTTTTGGACTCAGGAGACCTCATAATGGATGTTTACAGTGAAAACGCGATATCGAAAAATTGGCACGATTACAACACTTACTATTACTAGGAGTAAGAGAAAGCAAAAATGAAGTATTTTAGAAGTTAAAAATTTGGACATTGCAATTAGTTCTTTGAAGGAAGACGAAACTGCGAGTATAAGACTCTGGCCCGCCCAATTTTGACATACGAATCCGAAACCTGGACCACATCTAAGATAGATGAGAGGCCTCCTAGATCTCGAAAGGAAAATACTGCAGCGAATTTTCGGCCCAGACGCGTGTGATAGGAGTGGAGGTCTCGAACGAATCAGGAGATGTATATGCTGTTTAAAAAAATAGACGTGGTCAAATTTATGAAGTTGGCTAGACTTCAGTGGGCTGGACATGTGGCTAGGATGAGGGACGGGGACTTCCGAAAATTGTAATGAACGAGCACCTCCATGGTGCGAGGAGAGTAGTAGGGAGGCCGAATCTGCGTTGTATGGACGGTGTTACTGGTGATGCGAGGACGATGTTGGATATCGCCGACTGGAGAGCAGACGCACAGACAGAACTGACTGGCGAAAACTGGTTGAGGAGGCCAAGACTCAGCAATGAGCAATGAGTTGTAGTGCCGCTGAATGATGAATTACTTCCAGTAGTGCCGCTTAATTAATGATTCGACTAGATATGCGTTTATATTTAAAAAAAGCTTCGATTTCATTAAAATGAATTTTCCGAAATGAAATCCTTATAAATATAGTAAAAAATTATTCATCTTAAAACATGGAACTTCTTTTTTCATTTTTAAGGGGTTTTATTTGCAATAGACTTTATAATACCTCATATTATAACAAATGACTAGTTTAAATCATAAGTATATTGTCAAATATTAACGAAAATTTGGTTGCTCCAAAAATAGATTTTATATGTAATATTTCAATATAAAATAATGCTGGTATTTATTTATATATAAAAAAATATATTTTTTTGACTTGCATAATAATAAAAAATAATTTGACAATTCTCTAATATTTAATATATGAAATTATACTGTATCCCAAAAAATTGTTCTTTCGGTGTTCTTATAGGTTCTTGAAACTGAAACGTAGAGTATTCCCTATATTTGTTTTCTAAAAGAAAATGTAATTTTTCAATAAAAAAACATGCAATAAAGAAAAACAAATTTATAAGGCTGTCATTTCAAAATTTTTCCTAGAATTTTCAAAATACAAATTAAAATCAGCCATATCATAGAATGATATATTCAAAACTAATATATTACTGCAAAAAAAAAAATCTGGTATAAAATACTCTAATACAATTTATTCTAGAAATTTACTCTAAAATTC
Source organism: Triatoma infestans (assembly GCA_011037195.1). Lineage (NCBI taxonomy): Eukaryota > Metazoa > Arthropoda > Insecta > Hemiptera > Reduviidae > Triatoma > Triatoma infestans. The sequence continues at coordinate 70,167 of JAAEAF010003764.1, read as the reverse complement.
CATCATCACAATGTTTAGTTGGGTTGTCCATAAAAATGAATGTAGGAATTTTACTTGTATACCTAAGCGGCCTTATGTGGAGCACTCCATGTCAAAACCAACAAAGCTTCTGCAAATTTAAATTTAAACTAACTGACAGGCCCAATAACCCTCTAAAAGCATTTTTTTCAGGAAAATGTTTCAATTAAAAGTGTTAAGTTTCTGTCTATGCAGCAAACAATCCAAGTTTAAAGAAAATCGTTATAACCGTTTTTGTGAAAATTCCAAAAACTTAAAAACTAATCTGGAAAGTCCCTCATTAGGTTAACCGATTTTCTTCAAATTTGGAATTCTATCAATGTCTCTAATGTGTTATGTTATAATATTATGTAGGTGATTAAACCATATTTGGTATATTAAAGTATTTGGTATATAACGCTACTTTTCCCCCATAACCCTCAAAAAGTAATTTTTCCGGGACTACAAATAAAAGTGATTGATATTTATGTGTGCGCAGTATAAGAAGTTTAAAAAAAAAATCTTTGGAGCCATTTTCAGAAAATCCGAAAAACTAAAAAAAAAAACATTCAGTAAAACATACCCACTTTTGGTTGATGGATTTTGTCCGAAATTTTCGTAAGTAGTGGAAGTACCTAAACGAAATACACTTTGAGCTTCCTTTGACTTTTCGCTTTTGAGATATTCCGTTTAAAAAAATACACTATACAGGATATTAACTAAAAACATTTTTTTTTTGTATACATGGGATCCCAAAATGTGTATTTCCGGTAAAAAAATCAATTTCAAAAATCTGGCACGATCGCAATGCTTCCTCTTATTTAGAGTAAAAGTAAAAGTAATAATAATAATAATAATATGGTACTTCTTGGTTCTGTTTAGAATATTAAACCTGTTCTGAAAATCTTCCGATTGTCTTTGTTTCTTTAGAGTCTCATACACATGAAATTTAGAAAGCATTTGGAAGCAATCCAAACTAATCGTTCATAAATCATGTGAGTAGTTACAAGCAGAAAAGTAGATATGACATCAGAAGTTTTATTATTGAATGCGTCGACATAATAAAGACTTTACTACACAGTGAATGGGAAATGTTGGAACTGTTACTGACAAAAACTACATCGCAACTGGCCATTGCGGTGGTTTATGTAGGATTTCTAATCGGACAGCATTATCACGAGCTCATTGTATAGGACTGGGGCAGTGTGCAGATCCAACTTTAATTTTGTAAAAATGGAAACATGGATGGCTCCCATTAAAGTCATACCAAGTCTTGGAAATAGAGTTCTCCAATCTTGGCATTAAGAGTGGATTCTTCCAGCCATGGCACTTTTACATACAGAGCCAAATGTAATGGGGCCATAAGTAATCTAATGCTGACGCCATAGACAGATTATTTGAAAAAACTTTTACTTATTATACCAAGTCATATGAAAAAGTTTTATCGCATGGTTCTTTATTCTGAGGTACATCAATTTTGAAAATAACATAAAAGCTTTTCTCTAGTTTGTTTCTATCAGTGTGCACGGTGGTAATATGAAAATGATCTACTAATACAAGTAGATCTGTATTAGTAAAGCTGTGATAAATATATGTAAATAAAAATTGCAATTATACTACGTGTTGATAAAACTAAAGTCACGGAGAAATTATTCTTTCCTACTGTTTTTATTCTCTATATATTAAAAATGTTATTTAAATATAAACTCTTATTGAAAATATTTTAAAATTATTTATAAAAATGATCATATAAGTAAAAAAGTTAGTTGTTAGAGACAGTGAAAATAAATGAACTAATTGTGTAATTATATGAAAATAAAAAAGGTGTCTTTTGTGCTTAATTTTGTTTTTTAACAAATGAGATTCCTTGTAGGGAAAATAGATGGTTAATGCTGAATTAGAGCAGGATTTTTAATTTTTATTTTTTTGCTATAAGAATTGTGCTTTCACCATATTTCAATAGTTATTTAAGAAGTTATTTATTATTATTTTTTTTTTTAATTTAAGGCGCGTCAAGATCTATCTATGGTCATTAGCGCCCGGACCCTTTTCAGTGCACTGCCGGCCTCTGGACAGTGTTCTCTCGTTACAGACAACACTGACCATCACCGACAGTGAGCTGTAGAGGCTCCTAGGAAGAAAAAAATCTAAGGGTAGCACAGCTGGACTCGAACTCGGGTTCTCCGCATTGGAGTCCAGTACGCTAACCACTTAGCTATTCCCTTCCTTGTTATTATTATTTGTCTTTATTTTTAATCTTACAAACTGAAATTACAACTTTACAAAAAAGTATTTGAAAAGTTAAATATACTTTAATGATTAAGGTATTAAAAAAGGAACTAGGATTTTTCAGAGTAGTCTCAATTAAAATATAAAATTAATAGATTATTTTCTTCAGATGAAGAAATTAAAAACTAATGTAAGCAACGAAGGTATAACTGATGAAATTTTCGAAGATGAGTTTAACAGAGAGGAAGGAAACCGAGAAATTTGCATGCTATGTTTAGAGCACTTAAATAATTAAGAGAAAAAAAAACAGGAACCTTTAGCGAGCGAATAGCTGAGGGGAGAAAATGGTTTAAGCCCCTACTATTCAGTAGATCACATTTAATAAAGAAATAAAAAATTGGATTAAGTTCAGCGGTCAGTTTCAAAAAAATAGACAATGACAACCAAATTAGTGATGAAGATAAGTACCAATACTTGATACAGACATCAGACTAGTAGGATCCTTTAAGGCAACACATTACTAAATACAGGGGAGTCAGTCACTAATACAATATACCTAAAGAATATTAGTACCGATTTGTGGGAACTTGAAGCCATAGGGATCAACGAATTTGATGGGTAAATAATAATGAACCATAAGAAAATTTCAAAGCTGTAGTCCGGGAAGCATGGGCGTTATGAAGCAGTTTCCTTGGAGATGTGACGTAGGTGAGATCAGATAATTTGGAACTAGCTAATCTTAAATTGAGGTCCACTGCCACCAGGACAAATACAAGAGAAATCTCGAATATTACGATAATATTTTTCGAAACTGGCATTCATGGAGAAGAATGGCATTATCGAAAGGTTAAATCAAAGTGAAGGTAATGGTAATTTTTTATGTCATCACTCAGTGATTAAGGAAAAGAGTTTGACAACCAAAACCCAACCTGTTGTTCGATACAGCAGCGGAGCTCAATTTAGATTGCTCTCTGTATAATTTAATCAAGAAGTGATGTAATAGCGTTAATCACAGGTAGTCTATTGCAATTTAGGCTAGAGAAAATAAAAGTTATGTCAGATATTAAACAAGCCTTTTTGATAAGTGTAAATGAAGGATAGGAATTATTTGAAGTTTTTATGTTGGGACGATTTGGATGAGAGAGATAGTTTCTTATAGACATTACAGAGTGTGTTTGCGATCTTGAAGTCAATTTAAATAATTCAGGAGTAATCAGGGAAGAACCTGAACAAGCCCTATTAAGACAGAATTTCGTGAAAAGTCTGCGAGAGTGGTGGGTTGGATACTCAAATTTTAGAAAACTCTAGAAGATGATGTTGTAAGAGAGGAGCGTAAGATTTTCCGGCGAGAAAATGAGAAGAGCAGAATTAACCTTCTTCCAATTGACAAGGAAAAAAGCATTTAATGAAGAAAGACTGAAGAACATCAGAATCACACATCTCTTAAGAGACGAAGTTGACATACTAAGAGTGCAATCTAGGATCAGTTTAACCGATGAAAATTTGAATTTTAAATCTTCGATTCTTTCGCCCAGTAATCATGTTGCAGTGAATTGTTTGGTAAGGGAAATGCATGAAAAAGATAGTCTTGCTGATTTGGCAACCATGTTCGTGGTGTAAAGAGAAAATTACTGGATCAGAAGAGGTAGTAACACAGTGACGGAGATAATCAACATCTGTGAAATATGCAGAAGACAAAGTACAAGGCCTATGAAATGCAGGAAGCACACTACCAAGGGGGAGAATTTATGCGTCATGAGCGTTTCAGGTAACGGGATTGATTTGGCAGGACCTTTATTTATGAAGATCAAGAAGAAATACTGAATAGTGCTATTCACATGCGTAGTGTATTGTGCCATAATCTCGAGTTGGTCTCATCGAAATCCAAACTAAAGCTTTTTTTGTCAGTTCGAAGCTTTGTTGCTAGAAGGGGAAGAGTTAAAACATCTAAACGAACAATGGAATAAATTCTGACGGAGCAAACAATTCCTTCAAAAAGATCGAATGGGAAAAAATTGAACAAAGCACCATGTGGCACAAAATATTATGGAATTTCAACCCTCCCACAGTGGGATTCGTAAGGTTAGTAAAAGAACTGCTCAAATGAAACATAGGAAAAATCGATCTTGAACTACTATGAATTAATGCTCCTACTCTCTGAATAGTTCGAAGGCGATAGCTGAATTCCATTGACTCCAGCCATGTACATAAATAATATTGAGACGATAGAAATGAAGATCTGGAGCATGTGGATAGACATCCAATGGTAAAAAAAATTAAACTGATGGAAAAATTGAAAAAGAATTTAAAACATAGATTCAGAAAGGAATATTTGTCTGCTTAATGTCAAGACAGAAGGATTAGTAAAGTTAAGGAATAAAAGTAGGAGAGATTGTCTTAATACAAACTCCATTAGAGGAAAGAATTTATTGGCCTCTGTAGTTGTTGCTGGAAGAGAGGACAGCTCGGCTGAGACTATCCAATGAGAAATAAGAATGTGACCATCCGTATGATGGAAATAACCGGTGCAAGGAGTTGGACGATAATAGGATCATGAAGATAGGAAGAGAAGAAAAAAAAAATCACGAGACCAAGTCCAGAAACCAAATAACACGAGAAAGCAAAGAAGGTAATATTTAATGCGAAGGAGCCGGAGAATGTTGAAAATATTTTATAATAATCTGTAAAAATGATCATATAACTAAAAAAGGAAGTGGTGTTAGAGGCAAGAAAAATAATTGAATTAATTGTGTAATTATGTGTAAGTGGAGTGGTGTATTTTTTGTGCTGAGGAAAACTGCAGCTGCAACTGCAACTATCCTATTAGATCTGTATAGATCATGGAACAGGTACTGAACTGAATTCAACTTACAAAATGAAGACGTTCACGACCACAATGGCTCTTGAAAATATGGTGCTCTGTTGGAAGGAATAAACTTATTCAAACATTCGACATCATTATGTGGCCGCTACATTTTTTGAGCAGGCGAAAAAACTTGCAAGCTGTCAGATTTTACTTTTATATATAAACAAATCTATAAATGAGTTTAGACTATTTGACACTGATAGCTATATTTCAATAAAATAATAATTCATTCAATAAAAATTCAAAATAAGTGGGAGTTATAAAACAGCAATTACTTATTAATTAATTGCGCATATTTTTCAATTTTTCTTTGAGCTTAGCAATCCCAGTCATATCAACTTTTCGAATTTCTTTTAACCACTTACCAAAGCTTCTATCCTAAAACAAAAGAAATTACATATTAGTAAATTTCCTCTAACAAATACAAGTTATAAAAATACCATAGGTTTCGTATCTAGTCTCGACGAATGGAGTAACAAAATAAATAAAATAAACTCTCTGTTCAGATCATTCTTTATGTTATATTTTAATTACAATATATTCTGCATTCGAGCAAATTTTGTTTTAGCTCTCTAAAGATACTGAGCAACAGTTCCAGCATAACGTCTTTTTTCTAACCTGTCATTATTATCCTAAAAAAAAGAAAAAATACAACTAAATTGGCTTGAAATTTAATTTTGAACAAACTCTACAACCACAAATTTCTTATACTATCAACATGGCCTGTCTTTCTCTGCATTCTCATTAGTTCTACACGCCCCTTGATGAAATACATTTGTGTTTTTTAAATGTGATTATACTAAGATGCCGTCATTGGTGTTTCAAAAGTAGTAATGTGCAGCAAGGAAAAAAGACTTCCTTATAAAAATAACAAATAACATTGTCGTATAGTCACAATGGATGATTCCTGCATCACTCCTCCTTCATATAGACTACTTGTTGCGGAAACTTTTTATAACCCTGTAGCTGAATTTTAAATCTAAAAAAATAAACTCGTACTCTTTTTTCCTTATTCAGGTTTTGATACACACTATTATCAATCGATCAAGTACCAAATGAGCTTTTTAAGTTAAAGTAAAAAAGAATTGAATAGAAATAAGTTAACTTAAAAATATTAAATAATAAGAAGTACAAAAATACATTGAATTGCACACTGTTAACAATAAACATAATACGGCATGGAAACCGTATGCCGGGGTTTAAGCCAACAGCATAAATAAAAAAACATAAAAATTTCTATTGAACATAAATTTAGCAAATAAAAATCTTAATATCTTAAGAATAGCAACATGATAATAACATTGTATATGCTAGAACGCGAACGCTACAGCGGCACGAAGATTTACACGCTGGGAGCTTAGCCAAGAAGGTGAATCAAAATAAACAAGCAATCATTTTAAATAAAATGAACTGGACTCACCTTTGAAGCAGATACAGATGAAGTACGTGAGGATGCTAAAGGAAGGAATGTGTATAAAGAAGACTTTATTGTTAAGACACCCGCTGGTACAAGCAAGGGGTCGGAATATATATATATTGTAACCCAGAAAATGTGTTTCCAAATACCCAAAAAATACAATGTATTTATAACTTTTCACCTAAATACGATATTCTGCTCGGACATGAGACATTAGGCCTGATTAAGGCAAAAGTAAGCTTTGACAAAAACTTACTGGAATACGAAAACGGAACTAAACAATTATTAATATCGCTAGATTGTAAGGAAATTAAAGTAAAACCAGGATTTAATATAATCACCTTACCAATTAGGTCGATACTCAACCTAAAAACGGGATTAATTAAATCAGTAAAAACAGTAAATTCAATATTGAAGAAGGAATTGTAAATATTAAAAATAATGAATGTGCGTGTATAGCTTACTCCAATGAGCTCATGACCATTTGCCCTGAGCCAATGGAGGTAGAAGAAGTAGATAGTATAACTGACTCTAATAAATTCGTGTCCAATAGTCCCGAAAATATTAAAGCAACAATGGAGAACATTACCCAATTAATCCGCACCGAACATATGAACGAAGAGGAAAAAATAAAATTATAAAATTAATAAAAAATTACCCGGAAATTATACTGCGCGAAGATGAACCATTAACCAGTACAAATCTTTTAAAGCATGAAATTAATACTTCGGACGAATTACCGGTATATACGAAAAATTACAAATATCCCCAAATTTTTCAAAAACATGTGCAAATCGAAATAGACAAATTATAAAAAAATAAAATAATTCAACATTCTAACTTTCCGTATAACTCCCCCATATGGGTGGTCCCCAAAAAGCCAGAAGCATCAGGAAAAAGAAAATTCGTGTCGTTATAAAAATTATAGAAATTAAATGAAAAGACTATAGCAGACAATCACCCCTTACCCAATATTGAAGATTTGTTTGGAAAGATAGGAAGAGCCACTTATTTCTCAACCATAGACTTAGCTTCTGGATTCCACCAGATAGAAGTGGAACCGGAATCGATCTCAGAAAACGCATTCTCCAAGGAAACCGGACATTATGAATTTCTCCGTTTACCATTTGGTTTGAAGAGCAGTCCTCCAAGTTTCAGAGGGCCATGAATATCATTTTTCTCGAATCGCTAATGTTCTAGTATATATGGACTACATAATCATTTTTTCAGACAGTTAAGACGAACATTTGAACAATTTGAAACGGGAAGACAAACTTAAAGAGCACAATTTAAAAATTCAACTAGACAAGACAGAATTCTTTAAACGGGAATTCCTATACTTAGGCCATCTCATTTCTGATGAAGGAATTAGGCCAAACCTTCTGAAATTACAAGCAATTAAAAATTTTCCAAACAAAACAACAAAACAGATCAAACAATTTTTAGGACTCACTGGATACTACCGAAAGATGATAAAGGACTATGCCAAAATCAGTAAGCCCCTCACTTCTGCACTGACTAAAGACGCTAAAATAGACACAGAAAACGAAGAATATAAAAACGCCTTTGAAAAACTCAAACTTCTACTGCAAAATAGTCCAATACTACAACTCCCGGACTTTTCAAAGCAGTTCATATTAACTACAGACGCCTCTAACTATGCCATAGAGGCAGCTTTGTCACAAGTAACTGACGGTAAAGACTTACCTACATCTTACGCATCACGAACTCTTAACAAACACGAACTAAATTTATCCACCATTGAAAAGGAGTTATTATCCATAGTTTGGGCATGTAAGCACTTTCGTCCTTACCTTTATGGCAGGAAATTCCTAATTCAGACTGATCACAAACCTCTACAATGGTTGCATAGTATAAAAGAACCCAATTCCAAATTAATACGCTGGAAACTGTTATTGGAAGAGTTTGATTTCAGTATAAAATATGTACAAGGAAAAACTAACAAAGTAGCGGACGCACTCTCACGAATTATACCGAACACCCATTAAATACTTTTGACGAAAATTCAGGAAGTACTAAATGAATTCCTTAGAAAATATGGCAACGAAAATAATAATGACGAAACGAAAGCATTAGACAATACATTCACAAGACAGCTCCAATGAACAAGTGACCATTGCTGAAAACGAAAAAATTTTGAATATAGAACAAAGTCAAATTATATTAGAACGCAGTAACCAAGCTCCCACCTCTCAGAACATTGTCGGTAAGACAAGACTAACGCTTTACCTTCCACATTTTTCTGACCTCACACTCATGAAAACTTTATGCATGGAATACTTGAAACCATGTACTACTTACGGAGTCTTTTGCTCCAGAGAAGGTAAATTACACGATGAGTACGAAACTATGTTTGAACATTTAAAAAAAACAATCGCAGCAATTTTAATACAATTAAACTTAAACGATACAAAAACCTAGATTTAGATTTTTCTGACTTAAACGAACAAAAGGAAATAGTAATTACTATGTTGGAAAAAACTACCTCCGTGGTATAAACGAGAGTTACATTCACATTCGCAGAAGGTATTATTGGCCTTCCATGCTTAGAGATATTGCTGAATACATTGCCAAATGCCCTATATGTCAAAAAGTCATATGAACGAAAACCAATAGAGACTGGCTATAAAATCACACCACTCGTGAAAAACCATTTGAAAAGCTGCAACTTGACACATTTCAGTATGGTAGACACAAATTCTTAACAATAATGAACTGCCTCTCCAAAAAACTCAGGCTATATCCACTCGAAAGTCTCGACCAACTAGAAATTCAATCCTGTCTTAACGACTACTTACTTCTCTTTATTTCCCATGCCAAAAACCGCGCAGATGGACAACGAACGAGAATTTGACAATGCAGGATTTTGTAATTTCCTTAAACTATACGAAACAGAACCATAATACATTACTCCCGGCCTCCCTGACTCACAAGATCTACTAGAAAGAGCAAATTCCACTAATCGAACTATTAAACGCTACCCAACTGGAGAATAAAAACAAAAATCCGCAGGACAATATGAAATTAGCAGTAATAGCTTTTAATAACATTTTGAATTCTACTTTGAAACTAACCCCAATGGAGATGACCTTTGGCGTGTCAAAAAACCCATATGTAAACGAACTGTCAGGAACATTAATAACACAAGAAAGAACTAACGAATACTTAGAACGCCTAAAGCTAGTCCACAAACTCATAAAAAGTAAAGTGGAAGAAGAAAAACAAAAACGCACCTAAAACGTGGAGAAGGCTGATGTAACTGTTAATAGAGCACGAGCTCCCTCTATATATACGCAAAATTTAGCTCTCTCCTTCTCTACTAGACGACGTCGCAGCAAAGGTGCTGATTGTGTCTTCCGCCAACCCCTACCGCCCGTCCGCCACTTACTTTCATGAAAAGGTATTTAAAGCAGTGTTTAAAGTTAAAAGAGACATTTATATATTTTCTCGCTATTATTCAGTAAATTTCAAAATCTGCATAGCATGTCAAACAAAAGTTGCATCTGTGAGGATACACAAGACTTAGAATGCCCAAAGTGCGCAACTACAGCTCCTCCAAGTCCTATAAGTATCGAGGACGAGGCAGATGCAACTCCTCCTCCAGTGAAACGACCTCGAGTGGAGATGATGAAACGAGGTCTTTTCGCTCTATGGAGTTTACTGAATACGGAGTTATTTCTGAGAACCTTGAAGCTAGTTCAGATACCGGATGTTTTGCAGGAGACATCGATCTGTCTGATGGAGTCTACGAGCCAGACATCCGGAATATGGGAGACATTCCTGGAATGTCTTGGGGAGTGGTCTTCGGATTAACTGGCACACCCAGCGGTTGCCAAATTTAATTTTACGAAAGAAGTTTATTGTGCGAGCCCTTTGATTGCCTGATAATCCAGCATCAACCATGATTCGATTGCTGTAGGAGCAATTATGGATGATATGGACGTGCGCATGTTGGCAATGGTGGTACCAAACGAGGAGGAGGTTAATGGCACTTCGGAATTTCTTCTGGAAAATTTCAAAATTGAAAGCTTCAATAAAGCTTTCAAGTTTAAAATTTCCTTTCGTGGAAAGGATGTGGTGGGCAATGAACCGTCCACATAATCCACGAATGGTGTGATAGACGAGGTGTCTGTTTGGTCCATCGAACCGAACGGGCGGTAGGGGTTGGCGGAAGACACAATCAACACCTTTGATGCGACGACGACGAGTGGAGAGAGCTGATGTAACTTTTAATAGAGGGAGCACGAGCTCCCTCTATACATACGCAAAATTTAGCTCTCTCCTTCTCTACTCTAAAGACTAAATATTCAACATGAGAAAGGCATCGAAATTCCTAGCTACCTTACATCAGAACGGCATTCCACAAAAAGAATAAACCAAAATACGTCAGAGTACTTTACGATCAACAAAACAGCTAGCTACCAACCCAAAAATGAATCAAAAACATACATTTAAAATACTTCCAAACCGCTTAAAAAAACCCAGAAAGAAAATAAAAAACAAAACATTTGTTTCAGGGCAAGATGACACTCCTGACATTAATCCTGTTCCTGGTCCCAGTGGCATCATACAGAATAAATGACGTGACTGCAACGCCCGGTATAACCCCCATCAAAATCGGAGAATCATTCATTATCAACCAGACTTATACTACTTACATGCACATCAACATGAAGTACTTACAAATGGAATTAAATTATGTTGAAAAATCATTGGACCTCATTAACCATAAGACAGAGGAAAAACATTATATTTACATTATTTAACTACATTTAAAATACACCAAAACGAAATTAAATCACTACAACTCAAAGGACATAGAACCAAACGAGGAAAAATGGATTAGGAACTGCAATATCTTGGCTTACTGGTAATATCGACGCCAATGATAAAGCAAAATATGACGAAATACTCCAGAAAGTTCAATCTAACGCATACGACCTAATACATAACGTCGAAAACCAAGTAACCGTCAACAAAAGACTAATAGAACAGTTTAACAAAGACATCAAAATTATACTCACTAACAATCTAAAATTAAGCTACTATTTTAAACTCTTTACAAATGTACCATCGAAATAAACCAACAATTTCATTTTTATTTATTACACTTATGCTTATATACAACAAGGTAACCGACTTAGAAACTAGTTTAGATTTTTGTAAATTGAACGTACTGCATTCTAGTATCATAACTCACAAAGAACTTGGTAACATAATAAGGAGTCCCAAGATATCCCTGATTTCAAATGAACCAGAAATATTATGGCAATTGGGTATAGTACACTGTGGCATCCACGAGAATTATATTTCCTATTTCATACAATTACCCCTGCAATCCCCAACTCATGAAACATTTTTCCTTTTATCCTATCCCGTCTATAAAAATAACGAAGTTATCACCACACATGAATATCCTTCCCTTCTGCTAAGATATAACGAAATTCTCACAGGCAAATTGCGTACTAATAAGTGAAAAATATTATTGCAGAAATTCATCTATCGTTGTAAATAAGTGCATTAATGAACTATTGCAAGATAGGGAACTATCAAATTGTAAATCTTTAATTATAAATATGGTCTCCCCGTTTATAAAGTATATACCAATTATAAATCAATATTTAATTTACAACATAAGCAGAATTGTTATAATTATTAATAATAAAAACTTACTATATATCCAAAACTAACGGCTTTGTTGTCACTTAACAGCTCAAAGAAGTTACTAAATTTTAATCAGCCTTATGTCTATTGGGAAAGTAACATTTAATTCCTTCAGAATTACTCAAACAAAAGTACTACACTAACTTTAGATTTCAACAAATACATGAAGCCAACATCAATATTAAACCCTTAGAGAAAATAGATGAACTTCCTCTTGACGAACACACATTTATATATTTTCTAATATTATCAATTATCATCATTTGGATCTTTTGCATAATATATAAATTTAAATGCTCCACTATAAACAGATGCAAAGTTATAGATTCCAGAGAGGCCAATACTACAGCCCAAGAATCCCCCGCAGATGAAGGACTTCACCGCTACCCTCAATTACCTGCCTGAAGGCTGAGGACAGCCTCAAACTTAAAGAGGGAGGAGTTACAGCACTGTTCAGCTTATTGCTGACCATACAGCTGATTGTACATTAATATAATATAAAAAACTCTCATTTTTCTTAATGTTTGTCTTTCTTCTCTGAGCTGCGTACTGTATGTAGTTTGTATTATAATAAAATTCTTTCTTAAAAATTACTTTGTGCCTGCAATAAACTTATTTAAAAACGAAACGTTATTTACCAAGGCAGGTAGGTGAGGAAAAAACCGCTCCATTTAGTACTGAAGTCAAACTGACGTGTATGAGGCAATGTTAGCAGCAGCAGAACGAGACTCAAAACTCACTAGATGCTAGAAGAAGAGACAAAAACAGGAGAAGTAAGAAATTGAATAGGATGTGAATTATAGAAGATCTCTTCCCGATTCAAGCAGCCTCGATTGCGGACACTAAATATGTGGGAAGAGTTATTAATATTTCAGTTCTCGATTCCTCATGCTACTCAAGATAGGCCGGCCCAGTGGTGTAGCACTATGTGGTAACACCATTCATACTAATTCTAAATTGTCTGTAACTATAACCATTGAATAATATAATACATAGCTTACCCTTTTCCGTCTCGATAAATTCCGTAATAGCACAAAACGATTGTCAGAAACAAACCAACAAAAAATTTAACACTGTGGTAAAGCAAATGTTGTGTATGACAACTAGAGCAGAAGTGAAAAATGAAATTTACTATTACATTTACGAGCATAAGCAACCAGTTCACCCAATTGTTCACGTTATATGTGGACTCGGGAGTAATGAAAATGAAACCATCACTCCAATTGTATTCGCACTTCTTCCTGACAAGGAAAAGGAAATATATTCGAATGCTCGAAAATATTGTGCAAGATGTCCCAGAGTGGAAACCTGAGAAACAAACTTTGAGACTAGTGTTATTTTTGCTATAAGCAGAAATTTCGTCAAGCTGAGATTTACGGATGGTTTTTCTATTTCACGCATTGTCTGTGGAGGAAAGTTCAGCAAATCGGAATGTCGATTCTTTACAAGGAAAACGAAGAAATCGGACAAATATAAGAAAATGCGCCCACTTGCTTTCCTGAAGCTTGAAGATGTAGAAAGTGGATGGATATATATATATTCACTGCCAAGTTCCGCCAGTTGTGAAGTTAACAGCTTCGACTATTTTGCTGAACAATAGCACAGAATGAGTCTATCCTACTGGAGATGTGGAACGATGACACCGATCAAACAATGCCAATGAAGAGAGAAATCACAAAGTCAATAGTAAACTTGGAAGGCCTCACCCAAGAATAAGAGATCTCATTACCTGTCTAAAGCTAGAAGCAGGGAATTAAGTTCATACTATTATGCGGATCGACTTAAATTTGGAAGGAATAAAGAAAACAAAAGTATCCACACTCGAGACACTGAAATATTAATAACTCTTCGCAAGTATTTAGTTGCCGCAATCGAGACTGTTCGCAATCAAGACATAACGTTTTAGAAAGGCGGATGCAGTGGGGGAAATTGACGTCATGAATTTTATAGAAAGGGATTACAAATAATGGTTGGAATAACCATAAAATTAGCAAAATATAGGAAAAGCATAGGAATTAATTCTAGTTACGGCATACGTACGCGTGGTGAACAAGCTTATAGACAGACAAAACGTTTACTACGACGCTACAAGCAGTTTTCCGAGAAAGAAAAGAAAGGGGTTAAAAGAAAAAATATCATTAAAACAGATAAATAAAACAAAAGTAAGTACAAGCATTTGGAAAGAAATATTAATAGCGGCCATACCGAACAAATCAAATTTTAAAGTCATTTAATATAGAAAATATAGCCACACACATAATTTTCTAAAAACCACTTTTTTGGACTAAGAGGACCTAATATAAACAAATGTCATATATTAGAGATTCATTGAAAGTTAAATTCCTTATTAATTATGTTTCCTCAGTTCCAAGCCATAGTAATTTATTTAATTAGGGGAGGAATAATTATATACTTGATTTGGCGTTTTGAAATTCAAAACTGTTGCCTTCCTTCTACCTTTATTGCCCCGTATAATATTGACACACGGTCGTTAAAATAAAAACTGTCTTTTACTTTTTTCAATAATCGGAACCATAAAGTATAAATGTGTTTCGAAAACAGGATTAAATAAAGTATCATTATTAAATAATGGTGTGAAAATAAAGATTTTCATTTTATCTTAAGAATGGGTTGATAGTTCAGAAAAAAAAATTCTTTGCATGGTGGCTACTACCAAAATTCAACCACTGAATTTTAGAATCTAACAGAATAATGTCCTAATTTCTAAATTTAAATCTTCTTGAGTGTGTAATGATGTTATTTAACATAAAATGTATGTACAATAGACCGTAGGGTCGTAGTGCATTGACCCCCCAAAAATTATGATGTAATGATATATTTAAATCTAGAAAAAAGCAACAAAGAATTCTCTTTCTGGCCATTACCGTACAAACATCTCATTATTATTAAATCTAGGTTTCTTAAATTGTAGTAAATGTTAAATTTAAAACATTTCAAATAGTAGTTAAATTACAGTGGTTTTTAAAAATTATCTAACAACTTATAACAAAATACTTACAATCTTAAGATCCAACTTGTCTCGTTCTAATATAATAGCCTGGTGGATGGTTACAACCTTGGGAGGTTCCGAAAACATACTTATGAAGGGGCAGTAACCAGCATGTTTTTTATGTTCTTCACTAAAATAATAAAATCGTTAGCGAATCTTACATTTTGGCTGTGCATAATGCCTTGTCGGTTATCCGAATTCTATTTCAGGTCAAAATAATTTAAAATATATGATCATATGTTGTTTACTACTTACAATGCATTATCCTCTTCCTCCCAACCCTCTAATTCCTTTTCACAATAGTAGCACTGAACACAATCACCCTTTAAGTAAAAGAAGCCAGCTTTCGCCATCTGAAAATATACAACAAATTCTTATGTTAACTTAAGAGACCAAGTTGTGAGTTGCGCAAAAAAAAATAAAAGCTGAAGGGCTGCACTATTCAATTATCCACTAGCTAAATTTAAGAACAAAAAAATCTAACAAAAAATGTCCTAATTCCTAAATTTAAATCTTTTTGGGTATCTAATGTAAGTTATTTAAAATATATTGTAAAAATATATTTGCTAATTATGAGAAAAAAGGTCTTTAGTTTTCTAAAATTATATTTATTAATGTTAAACTTAAAATTCATTGGCTGTGATGCCGGGATTAGCCCACCCGAGGTTGGTAATAATAATAATAAAATTCATTCAGTTCTTTCCAAACCAGGTTTCAAGAAAATTAAATTACCTCCTGCTTGGCAAGTGATCCTTTGGAATTATAGAATGGCCAACTATCTGTAAAGGTGTTCAGTCTTCCTTGATAAGTACTCTGTCAAATAATCATCAGAATATCAACAATGTAAGGTGATAAGAAAAGATAAGTAAGAGGATAAGTACAAAAAAAAAAAAAAAAAAAGGCAAATTTAGGACCATTAAAGAAGTGGATGAAACTTACCAGTTGATGAAAATGCATATTACTGTTTTTATTTTGGTCTTCTTCAAATGGTTTCAGTTGTCGGTTACGGCTTGTATTTACCCATGCATTACCTTGCAACCCGCCAGAATGAACCTTCAGTATGGCCATCATAAAATTAATTAAAAAAATATATAATTTTTTCTATCTCATTTGCTATCTCATAAAAATTAAGAAAATAACATATATAAGCTCATTTATAGATATTAACAATACCACAAAACTAATATCAATGCACTATACTGAATTTATTTTTATTGGTAAATGCAATGGGGGCAGGTGTATGTATCTCTCCTTATCAGTTTCGGAAAAAGAAAAATAATAAAGTCTTTAAGAATTTCAAAATTTTGGACATTGTAATTACTTCTTTGACCGATTATAATGATTCGACCAAGTATGCGTTTATATTTAGAAAAAGCTTTGATTTCATGAAATCCCATCAATATAAATTATCCGAAATGAAATCCTTATAAATAGAGTAAAAAATTATTTGCCTCAATACATTGAATTCATTTAAGAATAATTACAAAACATACATATTTATCAAATACTACTTCTTGAATATTATTTTTGTCAACATTAATTTCAGCATTTAAACATTTACAATTAGTAACTATTTCATTTCAACTAATATATTAATTAAAAAAAAAAAACTTGAGTGAAATAAACGTTTTCTCTTACTTTAATTAAAACAATTTATCCAAGAAAGTTTCTCTAAAATTGCATCATTTCAATGTATAGTTGCGTTAGCCATAAAAATGGAGGTGGGGATTTTATTGTTGTATACCTGAGTGAGTGACTTTAGTGGAGCACTCCGTGTCAAAACCAACATAGCTTCTGTAAATTTATGTTTAAACTAACTGACAGACCTCAAAAACCCTGTAAAATCTTTTTTTTTTCAGAAAAATATTTCAAATAAAATTGATACGTTTCCGTCTATGCAAGTAAACAATCCAAGTAACCGTTTCCTGAAATTCCCAAAAACTAATCTGGAAAGTTCCTCTTTCGATTAACCGAATTTCTTCAAATTTGGAATTCTATCAATGCGTCTAATGTGTTATAATATGATGTAGGGGATAGAACCATATTTAGTACATTGAAGTGTTACTTTAGACGAAAGCATAATACTACGTCCCCCTCAAAAAATATTTTTCCTGGACTACAAATGAAAGTGATTGATATTTATGTGTGTGCAGTGTACGAAGTTTAAAGAAAATCTTTAAAGCCGTTTTCAGAAAATTCCAAAAAATTAATAAAAAAAATTCAGTAAAAAATTCAAACATTCGCACTTCTGTTTGATAGATTTTGTCCGAAATCTTCGTAAATAGTGGTAGTACCTGAATGGAATACAATTTGAGCTTCCCGTGACTATTCGTTTCTGAGATGTTCTGTTTAAAAAAACACCACATACAGATTGGTCGCTAAAAACCTTCTTTTTTTTTTGTATTCACGAGGCCTCATAACGTGTATTTCCGGTAAAAAGTCAATTTCGAAAATCTGCACGATCGCAATACTTCCTCTTACTTGGAATAAGCGAAAGTAATAGTAATAGTATGGTACTTCTTAGTTCTGTTTAGAACATTAAACCCGTTCTGGAAATTTTCAATAAATCATCAACATCAGGCAAGGCCACAAAAATAGTAGAAAGCTATTCCTCTTCTGCCAGCAATTACATAAAGTTAATATAATATATATGTTGATATATGCTATAGACAGTATACTTATTATTATATAAGAGAGCTAATAAATTGTGTAAGGATGAGAATTTGACAGCTGTTGAAACATTATAAGGTTGAACTATTAGGATATTGCAAGGGATAATAAATACAGGGGAATTCTATATTGATACAATGTGCTTAAAGAATATTACTACCGATTTATGGGAACTGAAGCGATAGGGATCAAGGATTTTGATGGGTAAATAATAATGAACCGTACGAGGAATTCAAGGCTGTAGTCAGGGTAAATGAGCATGGGTGTTATGAAGCAAAGCTTCATCAAAGAGCTATGATGTAGGAGATCACGAGTAATTTGGAACAAGCTAATCTAAGATGGAGGTCCACTGCCGCCAGACCAAATCAAAGGGAAATCTCAAGGATTACGATAATATTTTTTGAAACTGGAGAAGAATAGCATTATTGAAAGAGGTGGTTAGGAAGCAAAGAAAGCCGATGTTAAAATATTCCATAATAATCTGTAAAAATGATCATATATATATATAATAAGAGAAAGTAAAAAAGGTAGTTGTGTTGGAGGCAGGGGAAAAACTGAATTAACTGTGTAATTATGTGAAAATAGAATAGTGTGTTTTTACGCTTGGTACTGTTTTATTTCATACAAATATACAACAAATAAAACAACATTTCAGGTAAAAATTTTTTTTTCTACATTAAATAACAAGTTTATTTACAGCAATTTTTTGTCAATAGACTTCCATTAATGGGACCTGGCAGTAATGTAGGCAAGACACTCCATAAGACAATAACAGTTACATTTAATAGTCATGTAATGAAAAATAACGTTTTAATAAAATTAATCAATTAAAATTTTGCTTTAATAAAATAAATAATAGTCCTGGACACATTTTGATGCATGAAGATCATAATATAATCTGATACAGTATGAATGCGAAATGCTTGAATTACTAAATTCAAATTATTAACAAGTGTACACTTTTATATACAACAGAATATCTTACAAACAATTGATTCTAATAATAATAATAATAATAATAATAATAATAATAATAATGAATATGAACAATGCAAACAAAAAAAAGTAGCAAATAGTATGGTAAAAAATTTATAATAATGATTTTATTAAACAATTACTAATTTCCATATTTTTAGAAGGCAATTACAGCTGATTGGGTCAACTGCAAGTGAGTTCATATGAAGTTTTACACTATTATGGTCACCAATAAAACGAGTTTTGAAAGAGTGATGTCGCCGTTCTGACCCAAGAGGCTGCTGAAGTCCTAAGTCTTCCAAATGAGTATAATGCTTTCTCTTTAACGGGTGATTCTTCCTCCGGTAAGTATTCGGGCAGATTAGCATCCTCAAATCCATCATCACCTCCACCATTCTCAGGTTTGCCTAAATCTATTAAAACCTGAAACAATAATATATGTTTAAACATAAATTAACAGGGGCCACATTACAAAGAAGGCGATTAGATTAGAAGGTGGCAGGTAGAATACTCTCTTCTCTTAATGGCAAATTTTATAAATCTATGTACACTAAATTCCAAAACAGCCTTGGATCAAGGGGTATATGTAATTAAGAGGATAGTGCAACCTATATCGGATAAGGGCCAATCATTAGTCTGTGGATCGTACCTCCACAGAATACACCAAAGTCTTCTCCTGTTTGAACAGTCTGCAATGGTGGGCAGTATTTTTAACCATATAATAATGTTATGTCAAAAAAAAAAATTAACAAAGGAAATATAAACAATTATTGGTTTTCTATTTCAAGTTATTATTAATTATTTCTGTGATTAAAGAGAACACTTCAATTTTGACAATATGCAACCTTTTCAAATTATAGAAAAAAAAGATATGTATGAATAAGTAATGTCATAACGAATATTTGGAAGAGCAGAACTTTGAATAACACTCTTTTAAATTAAATTATTTCCTGAAGAGTTTCTCACTTCAAGATCTGAAAAGTATATAAAAGTGAACGAAAAATATAATTGTAACGCTAGATTTCTCACGAAATGAATTTCATTTTTTGTTTTATAAATGTTATAATGTTATTCATTTCTTTTGAATTAATACAAAAGCTTTAAAATGTTTTTAAACAATTTTAATTAGTTTCATTTAAAAATGTAATTATTGCCCATGTTATTATGTTCACTTCTGTTCTTATGCACCTATGTACTTCTGAGTTTGAAGGTAACAAAAACAATTTGATAAATTCAAAGTAACTTGTGATAATTTCTCCAGATTGCACAACTGCCAGTAAGAAAGATTACAATGATAGGGGCCATAAACAAGAAGAAAAAGAAAGAGAGTGACATTCCATATTTAATTTATGTAAAGAAGATTTTAACTAAGATTTCGCGTTCCTACTTCTTGCTTCTAGATCTATAGTAAATTATGACCAAGAATTAAAACATCATACATGTGAGTAAACTGCATCACGATAAAACAATAAGTGAAAGAAATAATCAAATGCAACTAACCATAGGCTCTTTTGACATACTCGGCCATCAAGCTCTAATAAACAAATATATATATAAACAAAAACCAAAGCATTGGCCCACTATTATTTTCTACTTGTGTGGGAAGTTCTGTGTATGCAGTGTTTTACAATAATGATTACACAATAATATATGAAGTTTAAACAATGATAATGGAAAGCAATAAATTATATGAAGGCAAGCTTACAAGAATTATTGATACGGAAAACGCTTATCAAAAATTTATGGAATCAATATCATCATCCAAAAGGAGAAGAAACGAGTGATATGATAAAAGCTAAAAATCTGGCTAATTGGACAACGAAAGTAAAACTACAAAATTTAGATTTTATAAAGCATTACCTCTTGTCTAAATTTATTCCTTTGAATTAATCGAGCTTCTAGTTTAGTTTCTTTGGCAATATGTTCAATTAAAATCTGAGGTGTAATATTTTCCATTACACGGACTACACACCGTTGGTGCCCTGTATCAATGATGACAGATATAACACCTCGAATTCGTATTACTGCACTTTCCACACTCTTGCGAGTGTCCTAAAAAAATTCATAAACTAAATGTAATTACAGAGTCGGATGGTGACCATTTTAATGCAAAGTTCACTTAGTACCATCTAAAAAATAGGTGTGTTATAATTACTTCACCTCGTTTAATCCGAAAACGTGGAAAGAGTACACTTTGGATGATAATTTCCTTACGTTAGGCTGAGATTGTTCAGGGTTAACTTTCATTGTCCGATATCTGGTATGGAAAGCTGGGGCATCTTCAAGTTTCATGACTAATTCTTGGGCTAATGACTTCAATACATCTTCCAATCCTTCCCTAAGGGAAAATATTTATAAATAATTTATTATCTATTGTAACTGCAACATTTGAGAGTTAATGAATAGCAAATACCTTTCACTTGTGGCTTTTAAAGCCTCTGAAACACCAAAAGTGGATCTCAAAACATTGTGGTTCTTATTATTATGTACCAAAAGTTCTATTGTCTTAAGAGAAGCTTCAGTTATTTCGTTATCCTCACTATCTAAACTGTATGCCAAAAATTGCAGAACGGTCTTATCCTAAAATACATCACACATTTATAATAAAATTGGCTAACGTACTGCCTTTTTCGAATAGCTACCCCACTACCTTTTCCTATACATTTGTCATAGAATGATCATATTATGTACGAGCACTGCAAACAAAGAAAATAATTTTGAAGTAATTAATGGTAATTTCTACAACTTAAAAATGCCTCAATAGAGTAGTAATTTTGAAGTAATTCCCAATGTATGTATTATTAGGGGCGCTAAATACTAGTGAGTGTTGTGAGAAGGTACATTATACAATTCAACATTTTTTAAACTACTGACTTGATATTAAATGAATTCACACATTCCAAAGGATTAACAAGCTAAAAAATGCACCTTAATAATGTAAGTGATTTTTTTTAATTTCTGCTTATGAACGTTTGTAAAAAAAAAAACTATACAGAACACTAATCGGGGGGCTCACGAGTTTTTTTAAACTGTTAAGCATAACATATAGTGTTTTACTTAACATGGGAAACGTTTAAAAAAAAAAAAAATGAGAAATGGGATAGCTATTATACACTTTTACCATAAAATTTTAAGATTAAAGTTTTTGAACAGCATTCCAAAGTTTTAATAACATTCGTTAGCTTCATGGTTGGGTTAATAAAAATCCAAGCATCAAATGGAAAAGTCATTTTCTTTTACTGAAAACTAGATATAAAAACAATATGTTCAAATAAAGGATAAAATACGCAAACAGACTACTGCAAAATGTAAGTTTCTAAAGGCTACACATTTAAAAAAACGAAATATTTTACCTTTAACATAATATCATGTTTTGAATGATCCAGTGCCATAGTTTTATAGCATAAGATAGTTTCCAACATAACTTCACTATCGTTTTTTGCCATTTTCAGTAAAAGACCATGTTATAATTTTAAATATCAAAATAAACGAGAAACGACATATGTCTGAGCACCATATTTTCAGTAAACAATGTTACCCATGTATATCTGATGAAGGTTACGAAGGTTTAGGTTTCACAATTAAATTTTTTTTTTATTATTATTATTACATTATTAAAATAGAGCATTTTGTTGATGGAAAATTGATTAAAATCGCAATAACCATAAAAAGATTTAATCTTTTAGAAAAATTAATGAAGTATGGTTTAGGAAATCCATTAATATGAGGAGGGGAGATTAGCTATGCGAAAATTTACTAACACTTGAGATTGTTAGAGTTTGATAACAAAAAAGTGTAGGAATCAAATATATAAATATATCCAATTGCAATACATTAAAGATTACAATAACTTAGCAAGATTGATTTTTGTATTTGCACGAGGTCAGAATCGATCTTGATACCAAAAATCTTTTCTTAAAGGAACATTTCTACTAATAAAACTTCAGAGGCCCTTTGTAGACAAAATTAGACAAAATTCATAATGGACGGATGCATTTAATAAAGTGTGCCAACTTTTATTGAAATGCCAACCGATATTCTAGAGGATCAAACGGAAAAGAATTGTGAAAGTGGCGTTAATAATAGTAATGTAATTTTTTAAAGGTGCAACTTTCATTATAATAAAAGAAGCGAGTTTACCCTAAAAATCGCTGAATTGGAGTCAAACTTAAATTTTTTAATTCTTCAGCAAAACATGGTAAATAATTTGGCATTGGGATCTACGTAGTTAAAAAAATTTTAAGAGATCTGTATCCATGTTCACAACCAATTAAGAGGAAAAACTAAAAACAGAAACGTTGGCAACAGCTTTTTGTCAGTGCTACCTTGAATATTTAAAATATTAAGAACTTTAAGTAGATAATTAGTATTAACTTTACTATAAAATTTGGATGTTTCAGAAATCTTGTGTGAGGCTTATTTACTCAGTACTAGTTACCAACAATAAAAATGTTAGTTCTTAAACAAAACACATTGTTTTATAATGTTTATTGATGTAATATTATGTTTAGAACTCTCCAGTTTTTAAATTTAAAATTGAGAAAAAAATGATTTATCATCGAGGATTACCTTTTGAAGATGAAATTTGTGTTGCAAATAGTCAAGATGTTTTTGAAGTTGTGGACTATTCCGAAGTATATGATGAAAAATACAAAAACTGTACACAAGCCAGTCATTGCTTAATATTTCAGAGATGTAATTATCCAATTATGAAAGTATATAACCCAAGAGCGAAAGTTTTGGTGAGTTATCTTATTTAAGTTTAAACTATACCTACTTAGGGGTATTCTAGTAAAGTCCATTTATTTTCGTTCTTTGAACTACCATTTTATGTTATTTTTTTAGAAACATTTTATCTCAGAACTCAGAACTACATTCTGTTTCCTTAGAAAAGAAAATTAATACCCTTATAACGAGAATATTGTTGTACATTCATTATAATTATGCCTTATATTTTGATTAAGTTTACATTTAAACATGCTATGTATCAGTAATACTAATGGTTAAAAAAAAGTTTTAAAACAATGAAAAAACATAATTTTTGTTTAAATCTGATTCCTATGTTGATTTAAAATTACGTAAAAGTTATGTTTTTTCTTAGATAAAAATCATTTAAAGAGCTTGTTGTGAATGAAAATTACAAATTGGTATAGCGCGTTAGAATCAGTGATTGCATTTTTACGGCTTGGTGAAAGTCCCGTCATATTCTTAAGTTATAGCCATCAGACTTTACCACTTAACGAACTACAAAAAATAATGACTTCTGAAACCGACGTATTGCGGAAAATGTGTTGCCAATGTAACTCCTCTGACTTCTTTTGGTCGTAGTGCATCATTTAAAAAAAATCTGCTGTAAAAAACTAACACAACTTTCTCTTACTGCAGCTTATAGAATATAAGTGACAAGTTTCTTCAAACTTATAATTTTTACTAAATGTTTGGCCTAAATTTTAGATCAATAGAAATGTAGAACTTAATAAAATCTTTTTTGAGGAGAAACCATGCACTCCGTCCCCACATCCTTTAAATGAACTTTTACAATTCCTTTAAATGAAAACAGTTCCCAATAAAAGTGATAGGCTCTGTAATCACAGTTAGTGTAACAAATTTAATGAAACCCGTCGATATTTTATGAATAAAATTGTTACTGAAATAACTTGGTAAAAATATCACTTCTGGTCAACCGGTTTTCTTAAAACTCAGAATTTTGACGACATATTCAGTTCTAATTAATATTATAGATGATAGACTTATATAATAAACTATAATAGGGAAATATAATCCCGCCTCCTCCCAGAATGAATCCAAATTTCAAGAACTAAAACCTATTTATTTTATTGCTTATAGATGCAAGTTCGGTTTGATGGTCATTTAGGTTTTCCCGGGGGTATAATAGATCCAGGAGAAAGCCCTGAAGAAGCTCTTCTCAGAGAATTATCAGAAGAATTGGATATTCCGACAACTGTAGTATTTGATGCAGATGATAGATTATTCATACATTACAATAAAGACAAATCTCTGTTATTACACTTTTTTGTTAAAGAAGTTTCACCAGAACTATTCAGAGAAATAGAACTGAGATCAACAAAATCACTGGAATACGGAAATGAAGTAAAAATAATTCTAATAATTTTTCGTTAGTTTAGTTATTCATTACAAATTATTATAATATATATATAATTGTCACTTGTGTCTTTATCCTATTAATATTCAATTGATGTTGATTAAAGTTGTTTAATGCTTTTATTCTAATAAAATAATAATAATTTTAATTAAAATTAATTTACTTCATATATATTTAGGTGCTGGGAGTCCTAAGAGTTCCTCTCTACACTATGTGTGATGGATACAGGTATGTGTCATTGTGTATAATTTTGTTACATACGAAAGTTATGAGCAATATGGTGAGTGTGATTGCTGCAGCTTTCCTGAAATAAAGAAATTATAATGTATTTTATATTTTTTCAACTTACACTAAAGTGACTTGGAACCCAGTAATATGTAACGATATTGAAACCGTGATTGGGTCTGTAGTGCTGTGTAATATCTGAAATTATTTCTGCAATTTTTTGGAGTCTGTGTCCTTCAACATAGAAAAAGAAGCATCAAATTTATATTTAATTTAATTGCCATTTATTGTTTTAATTCACAAATTGTACATTTCTTTTCTTTTTTTTATACACAATTATAATATATAAACAAATCGGCTTTATGCCGTGGCACCTTTAAACGTTAGAGTGCTGTTAATAATCTACTTAATTGTGTCAAATAGTAATAGTAAAAAAATAGAAATTATAAAGTTAAGTCCCTTTTTGCAAAATTAAATAATTTTTTCTTTTCTGTTACTACATATATTTTTAAGTTTTGTTTTTATTAAACTAATTTTGACTCTTATTTACACTCATATCATATTTAGAATTAAATTTCATGTATACATTTAAATTTCTTATGTTATTTTTTATAACTTTTGCTTATTTCACTTATTATTTCTTTTCACTCATTTATTTTATTATCACCCATTTACTTTACACTCATTTATTTTAATATCTTGAATTAGTTCTGATGTAGTCACACTTTCGAATACACGGTTTTCAACCTTTCTCATTCTATCTCTAGCTATTCTTATCCAGGTAACTCCCCCACAAACTTTTCTAAACTCTTCTTCCCAGGTGCTGGATGTTCTTCCTCGTTTCCTTTTCATTTCTCTGGGATACCATTCTATAATTTTTTTGGACCTCCTTTCATCTTTTGTTTTTATTATGTGTTCTGCCCAGTTCCATTTTCTTGCTGTCACCATTTTACCGACATCCACCAGAAGTGACTGTTCTATAAACCATTGTTTCTTTTTTTATCCTTTCTAGTTATTCCTAGCATTATTCTCTCCATCCCCATTCCTAGTATTATTCTCCCCATCGACCACTCTGTCGAGTCACTCTTAGTTTTTTTAATTATTTTTGCACTTAAGGTCCATGTTTCAAAACCATGGAAACAGCTGGCAGCACACATGTTTTAAACAGTTTTGCCTTATGCTCTATTTCCACCTTGGATCGAAACAAATGTTTATATTTATTAAATGCTGACCATCCTAAACTGCATCTTCTTACCACTTCTCCCCATTCTTCTTCTTTTGTGATTTTTCTGCCCTAGGTAAATAAAACTAGCAGCACTCTCTATCTCTTCTTCTCCTATTTTCAGTATTTTGAGTATTTTCGTCACAATTTAAATACATAATTTTTGTTTTCTTGCCATTTATTGCTAAACCTACTTTTGTTATCTCTTTAATCAAGTCTTCTAACATAGTTTTTATGTCGAATATGCTCTTCCCTATTAATACAATATCTTCCGCAAAATTCAACCATTCTCCACTTACTCTTACTTATCTTCCCTGCCATTCTAGGTAACTATAGGCTTTCTCCAGTATCACATTAAAGACTTTTGCAGATGGTACGTCGCCTTCGAATCAAATTTATATATGATCAACAATTACATCTGTAATCAATGCACAATCAGTATCTAAACTGATATTGCTCTGTGCAGGTGTGTGTTATGAAGTTGTTTATTTCTAAATTTTAGCTATTAGATTTCACCATTAAACTGAACTGCAGAAAAATAATCACTTCTAAGCTGGCGTTAATGGAAAATAAATGTTGCTAAATAACTGGGTTTAAACGGCACAATAGAGCTCTTTTGGTCGCACAGTGCATTATTTAAAACAGTATTTGGTGTGAAACAGTCACACAACTTTCCCTTACTCTAATTAATACAATTTAATCAAGAAATTTTATTTAAAATTACAATGTTTAATTTGGCTGACCATAAAAATGGTGCCAGGGAGTTTTAATTGCATACCAGAGCGCCATTATGTGGAGCGCTCTGTGTCAAAACTCAGAAAGCTTGTGCAAATTTAAACTAATGATACCGTTTCTGTCTATGCACCAAGTATTCCAAGTTTAAAGAAAATCGTTGTAACCGTTTCCGAGAAGTTTTTAAAAACTATTCTGTAAAATTGCATTTCCGGTTTACCGATTTTCTTCAAATTTGAAATTCCATCAATGCTTCTAATGTGGAGTAATGTTATGCCGGTGGTAAAACCATATATTGAAGTAGTACTTCAGGGTGAAGCATAACGCTAATGTTCCCACAGAACCCCTAAACAATCAATTTTCCCGAGAAAATGTTTCAAATAAAAATAATATAAAATAGTAATCGAAGTTTTAATTAAGAAAGCCATTTTCAAGAAAATCACGAAAAACTAATAAAAAAAAAAATCAATAAAATCGCACTTCCAGTTTATGAATTTTACCGGAAATTTTGGTGTCTGATGCGAAGGTAGTGCCTAAACGGAATATCAAGGTTGAACTTCCTGCGATTTTTTGTGTTTGTGGTTTTTTGTTACCAGATATACGTCGTACAGACAGACCAAAACAGAAGAAAATCTGGCAATATCGTAATACTTCCTCTCATTAGAAGTAAGAGATAGTGAATTTTTTTTTTTTTTTTTACGCTACTCTACCACAAACCTTCATATTACTTACTTGTTTTTTCATACTTCAAATCTTTGTGAGATCCTCTTAAAAACTAATGCAGTAATCTGTAGTTAAATATAAATAAATAAATAAACAATTTCTTCTAGAAGTGCAAAATAAAAAAAATCATTAATTTATCATGAAGTTTATAATTATATTTCAGAGGATTCCCAGCTTTTCTACAAAATAAATTTATTGGGAATTCAAAGCAACAATTAGTTGAAAGTCTTAAAAAACTAAAAATAATGACTAATGAGGAAATAGAAAAGGCAAAAAATGCAAAACCTCGCTTTAATTCAACTACACTTAAAATGGATTTAATTGCTGAAAAGGATTATGCGAAAAAACATGAAAATGATACTTTTTCATAGATCTTTTTTTTTTCTGAAAATTTTCCGCTTTAATTTAATTTTTAAATATTTTGAAAAGAAAAATTAAAATAAAATATTTTATAGTTTTACTATGTGTAATTTTTTTAAAATTATTATTAATATAGATTTGTGGAATATGTGGTTGGATCTGCAATGCTGGATATATCTATGATTTTATCCATCATAAAAACGTTTTATTTTGTTGGTTCTTACCGGTTTCAGATTTTTATCAATAGTTGTAATAGGACTAGCAATACATCGTGTAGAGGAGTTGACTTCAATTATGTTTAAATTTAACCACAGCAGTTTGGTGAGACCAGTTATCACCTATGGCGCGGTGGCTTGGTTTGGGAAGACCAAAGAAGTATCGGTCAGGAGAACTCTTGACAAGGTACAGCGGCTCGCATGCTTATGCATGACGGGGGCTATGAGAACTTGCCCCACCGCCGGGATGGAGGTTATCCTCAATCTGTCACCTTTGCACCTAGTGGTGGAAAGGGCGGCGAAGGGGGCCCTTTTTAGGATCTCTAGGGGTGGTGCAGGAGGGGAGGGATGGCTGGGGGTTAGAGAGTTGGTATTCTCACCTTTGGGCTCCCTCATCTGGCACCTCCCTAGGGATGGTATGGTTAAGAAGTATAGCTTCACAAAAAAATTTTCGTCGAAGCTGGGCACCAAAAGTGAGTGGAGCGAAGGATCCGCTCTGTTGGGCATTAAGGAACATGCCATAAAATGGTATACTGATGGGTCGAAGACCCTCGAGGGGACTGGGGCAGGGGTGGTTGGTCCAAGGATCAAGCACTCGGAACCCATGGGTAAATTTCCCAGCATCTTTCAGGCGGAGATATACGCTATTGGAAGATGCGTTCAATTTAACCTCGATAGGGGATATAGGAATCGGGAGATTGTAATCCTTTCCGATAGCCAAGCAGCCATTAGAGCTCTGGGTGCACCAGTTATTAACTCTAAAATGGTTTGGGAATGCCTAGATAAACTAAACGATCTGGGCAGTAGGAACAAAGTCGCACTTTGGTGGGTGCCGGGGCATGTTGGCATTGAAGGGAATGAGACGGCCGACGCCCTGGCCAAGATAGGCGCTATGACACCACTTTTGGGGCCGGAACCTTTTTGTGGGATTAGCGATCAGTGTCTGTTAGAGGAACTTAAGAAGGAGGAGGAGACGAAGAGATCTCAACTCTGGTACTCCCTCCCCGGTTTGCGGCAGGCCAAGATCTGCTTGGGAAATTATAACCAACGGAGGTCGGAGGCCTGCATTGAATTGAGTAAGAACAAGCTCCGCGTACTTACGGGTTTCCTCACGGGGCATTGCCGACTTAGAGGACACCTGGCGAAGCTGGGCTTGGAAAGTGACAGCTCATGCAGATTCTGTGGGGAGTTGGAGGAAACTCCAATACATCTCCTAACAGACTGCGAGGCTGCCACTCAGAGAAGGTTCAGGAACCTGGGTAGCTACCAGGTGGAGGAGGGGGATATACCCTCTCTAGAGCCCGTCAGGGTATTAGGATTCCTCAGGGACCTCAACCTGATGGAGATATTGTAGAACGCATGTTCAATTGGGCATCCGTTCGGGTGCTATGGGCAAGCCTGTGGCACCCAGAGGGCATAGCACAACAGACCTGCTCAAGGTCGCAGTGCGTTGGCCCCCACGATAAAAAAAAAAAACAAAAAAAAAACACCGTTTTAAAAATCAACTTAAAAACGTATTCTACGCATGTTGCACTTGTCAGACAGGTATCGCTTGAATTTTTGTTTTATCTACTTTTTTCGTTTTGTTTGAACTATTGCTCATAGTAACTTAGATAATTTGGTAACGGATACTAAAAATAGTTTAATATTAATATAATTTGCAGAGATATAAATGTTGCATCAAACTTCACCAATCACCATAATAATGTATAATGTTCAATAAATATTTATTACAATAAATAAAATCTTCTTCAGACCTACTATCTCATCCTTAAGACATACCTTTCTAACAGTTACTTCTGTGTTAATGAAGGCGGCTCATGCTACTCTTCCTTTTATCTTGTAGAGGCTGGTGTTACTCAAGGTAGTAAGTTTTCTTGGCCTCTTCTTTTCTCACTATACTCTTCTGATCTTCCAACTCACATTCACGATACAATAAATTTTTACATACTCAAGACGACATACCATTCTTTTTCCTCATTCTGACCCAGTACAATCAACCCACATATTGCAACAATACTTAAATTCTTTGGAACAATGGTTTCTTAAATGGAAAACCAAATTGAATTTATAAAAATTCCAGAATATCATCTGCACACATAGATGTACCATTTGTTCTCCTGTATATCTAAATCAGACTGCACTTCCTTGCGTTGACACAGTACGATATCTTTGGCTTTGCATTGACAAACGACCAATAAGGAAACCGCATACAAGACTCAAACGACAAGAATTAAAGAAATATTACGCACTACTAGCGTGATTACATGACAGTCGATCAAAACTAACACTTAGCAATAAAGTGCGGATATACAACGCACTACTGAAACCGATTGATGGGGGTTCAGCAAGCATTCTAATCCAATCATTTTAGTCTAAAATTCTTCGCCTTATAACCAACGCTCTATATTATGTCTCAAATAGAACCATTCATAACGACCTCAACACACCATTCATTAAGGACTTGATAATGTATCGCTACAAAAACTTTCACTCTTTGCTATCAGGTTATCCCAATCCACTAATCCACCAACTTTCATCTTGGCGATGGAGATCAGTAATTAAATAATATTTAGGAGAGTCAGAGTCATCAATGGATGATGACTCTATTCACGCCATTTGTATACTCAGCTTATTTAATTATTGCGGGAGCTTTATAGCTATGTAGTTGTTTATTTCTTATAAATAAAAAAAAAGAAAGTTATTTCCGAGCTTTTTGCTAAACATTTCCAGCTTTACTCATTTTACCAGCTGATGCACATTTATTACTTAAATACAATGTCAATGTCCAAATATTCGCTAATGCTTTGACAAAAAAAATAAAACAAAAAAAAAAACAGGATATGATAATATCACACTTATTCTTGGCCTAAAAAGTGTTGTTATTCCTTATCCTTAACGATGACATAATATCTGAATTTTTATATTTTCGGTTTGATGACCTTGATATATTTAATTACCTTGGATGATGAATGTTGGTATTTATAAAATAATTGGACAAATATACCTACTGCAAAATATCTACTTAAAAATGATACCTACTACAAATGGTTAAAGTAACAATTGTTTAGGTAAGATAAGAGAAGTTTGTTTATTCGGACTCTCTTTAGCAGTTCTGATTCCGAAGAACTGTTTACTACAGTCGATGATGGATAATCATGAATCAGGATTATTGAGCATTAAAGATTCTGGACCAGAAAAACAAGTACTACACCGTGGAAATCTTCTTTCTGATCTCTTTTATAATTCAAAGAACATGTTTTCCGCACTCAAAATGTCTAAAATAAAGTATGGATTACCAATGAAAAAACAATTTCGAAAATGTAACATGTTCGCAATGCCTTGACTGTTACAATAGTAACAGGGAATAAAACTGTATTATGAAATACAAGTCTTTCTCATGCTAAATTACTCAATTCACGAAAGCCGGCCTACACAGAGCTTCCTTAAAATCAGTTTATCCTGCAAAGGTTTCAAACAAAAGTAATAGTCTTTTATATGTGTACAGGTACCCCTCGAGTTACACGGCATTCGATTAGCACGATTTCGGTTTAACATGGTTGATAATGAGCGGAAAACTTCCATTTACATGGCCTTGAATTTCACTTTAACACGGTCGGGCCAGACAAATGTAAAAATTACACTAATCAAGTTAGTCGTTACAGAAATCAAAAAAGTCTATCCTAAATGGCTGCTGGAAATCTATCTGGCCAGATATGGTGGTTTAAGCGAATATAACACACCAGCATTACAGAAACGAATATTCCGATATTATAAGATTGGCACATCAACTAGGAGGAGAAGGATTCGATGATATAGCTTTAAATGAATTTGAATAACTAATGGCGGATCTGAACTAAATGAAGATGAATTGATAGAACTTGCCATTGATTCCACATCCAACGAATCTGAAACAGATTATGATGAAAGAGTTTCAACACCTACTGTAAGTACTATAAATAAAAGGCTTACAATGGCTAAAGGAAATGGAAAATTTCTTTGTTGAGAATGATCCGAACATGGAAAGAAGTTAACAATTTGGAAAGAAATTGCGTAATTGTTTTCCTCCATATTAGGAAATTTATAAGGAGCTGTGAAAATTTGAAACAGTCTTTGATTATGGATTTTATATAAAATAGGTCTTGCCATACCTCAGGGCAATGAATTAGAAAAAACCCTAATACTGAGCAAATTAGCAACAGTAACAATAATCTAGATATACCACCAAGAAACAAAAGAAGGGCTGCCATGTTATTAACAAGTGAAAATGAAACATAACAAAAACATTTTTAATTTTTATTTTTAAATTTTGCTATTTATATATAATGTTGTTGAATTAATGTATTTTTATTTTCAAATATATATATATTTACATACCTTTTTATTTTACAAAAATTAAATACAAGTTGTAACGACTGTTTCATACTGGATTGTCAAACTTATTACATGTGTACATATTTCATGTTCAGTCTGAACTATGGACTCGAATTGCACGATTTTAATTTTCGAGGAACCAATCTACCTTGTGAATCGAGGGTTACCCTTAGTAAAGTAAATTTAATGAAACCCGCTGGTGGAAAAAATCGCAGAAAGCTGAAAAAAAAGTTTGAAAATTCGC
Source organism: Triatoma infestans (assembly GCA_011037195.1). Lineage (NCBI taxonomy): Eukaryota > Metazoa > Arthropoda > Insecta > Hemiptera > Reduviidae > Triatoma > Triatoma infestans. The sequence continues at coordinate 37,099 of JAAEAF010003764.1, read as the reverse complement.
CATTTCGGTCAACCAATTTTCAATTTTAGCAACAAATATACTGCTCATTAACATTATGCAGGTGGTAGAATTGTACAATGCACCGAAATGGCATTTAGAAGAGAATCCAACATCATTCCTTTCTGTGTTTTACTCACGGTATTCTATTTTCTTAAAATTATTATTAAGATTACTATAGGACATTTACATACTGAATTATTCGAGGAATCTTTCTTTGAATTCTGTGATTACTACTTTTGATTAGATTCTGGTGTTAAACTTAATTTCTAACGCTGTTGGAGATTTAAAGTTAGTGTGAGAATTTGTAATATGCACTAAATTATATTCCGAGAGAGAAAAAAAAAGTTGGAATTGATAAAGATCAAGAACTTCTCTTCTATTATTATCTTGTTAAAAAATGAATGGGTTGTTATGAGCCAAATTCAAAGGTTAATTGAACAGTGAGTATAATCATTTTTTCTGATTGTAGACCTATGGAATATTCAGGAATACAAATTTTGGAATCTCTGAGATTCATTCTTAACAAAAAGTTTCATATTTTTCCTTCCTTTTATTCAGTTCTGCAGAAACTGATCTTATTCTAGAAAATTCTAATTTTCCAATTTTTTTTACCGAAGAAAAATGTCCATAAAAGAGAAACGTACCAATATTGTAGTTACGGTGTTTATCACAGTGATTATTGTTAACATTCACTGAATTAATTTTGTCTTTAAGAATGTAAATTTGTTGTAAGACTAAATCTTCTTTTTCGTTTGTCTATAAATAATATTTTGTATTTTTTTCGGCTTGTGTTTTAGTTACAATTCACTAATAAAACTTTGAAAATATATCAGTGGTGGGGTTCAGTTTTTTAATGGATTTGCTATTGCTTTACCACAGATGTGTAGGAGAAAAATGTTTAGTAGTGGAAGGCATGTCGGTAGTATGTACAAGGCTATCGTGTGTCCTAGTAATGGATGCAGGCGTCGAGTACACGTGTGAAATACCACTGACGGCAAGGTGCACACGACTCTTTATGTTCATATGTTTCTGGCGCCCAAGCTTTCCTTACGTCACAGTCTCGAGGGTGAGAAAAAGTTAACTGTATAAAAATTAAAATAAGTTTTAGTCTCCGTATTCTAATAAAATAATGCATCATTTATTTGTTCCAAAAATTTGAAGTTGTCAAAAATGACATAAATATTGTCTGACGTTAATTTAATTTGTTAGTGCGTCAATGCCTAGGTTAATGTACTTTAACATATTTATTTTTAAAGAAGGGTCTGCTTTGTGTCAAGATCTATTGTGTTATGTGAAGTTGATTTTTCATCTAGTTCGTATGGCACCTATATGTTTGATAGGGGCCCTAAACATCTTAAAATTTTGTTACGATTCTTTTGCAATTCTTGTTTGTATTGCCTGTAAAACTTAACGCAGGAAAAGGAATTAAGTAGTGAATAAATATATCTAGAAAAAATAACCTATCTTTTGTTTCTTATAAGATCGGAATGTAGCTGGCACAATGCGGTAAGTGAGCAGAAAGTGATGATGCAATGCATAGACATTAAAACCTAAATAATGATGAATTGTAGAACACTTCCGTATAACCATTTATTGTTTCTAATATCTAGGGTTGCCAGGTGAAAAATGTAAATATATATGATTAAGATTTCAAAAATATATCATTTAGGAAAGAAATATAACACATTTTTTTGAAAACTTTATTAAATAAAAATCAACATAAAACTTTCAAAATTCGTTAATTTATAACAAAAATAAATGCACATACAGGTGCGGCCATAAAATCTTAGATGTCAATGTCATCTGATTGTCAGTTGGTGTAGAGCACCCTTTAAGTATTTGTAACCTAAATTTTTAGTTTTATTTTTGACACTTGGCGAGAGCGGACCCGGCGGAATGCGTTGGCGCAAGCTATGCGCGCGCCATAAATGAGACTGCTATCAACCAATTAGCATTCACTATTTGTTCATTGATGATTGTGTGGCGCGAGATGAGCTCGCTAATATGAATTATTATTGTTATCATTGCAGTGATCGGATAAATATATCATTTTTAGACATATATTTAGAGTCTAATATCATATATGAATAAGAACAAAATATATCAGGGTGATATTAAATATATTAGATCATATTATATTTAATATCACCTACTAATATCATATACATTAATATCTTGTAATGTCATAAATACATTGTTTAATTTTTAATAAAAATAGTAGCAAATCGACATTTGTTGTGGTGACCTATTCGGTTAGAGTTCAGATTAAAAATAAATATTACCTTTAAAAATATAAAACTTATTTTACTGTTATATTTTCAAAATGATTATAAAAAAAATTCTCCTTTATCAATGCAATTAGGAATTTAGCTGGAATTGTCTGTATATTGGACATTACGGCAGCGCCCGCTCTAGCGGTTAAGTCGCCCCCGGCAAAATATACATATTTTTTTAAGCAAGTCTATGCATGTTCAAACACAAGCTGAAGCAGTGCTCTACTCGCGTGCTAATGCTATTCTGTTCAGAGACGTTAATGCATATTCAAACAAGTTCAAGCATCGTCTTTTACAAATTCTGCGTTAATTTTTCAATAATAGTGTAAATATTTTAGCTTTTAGACATAAACAATATGAATACGGTACGAACTGTAAAATTTTAGCGAACGAAAAAGTTGACATGTGAAATTTTCAATTAATTGGGTATTTAACACAATATTTTTCCCACACTCACCGCCAAAATAGCGCCCCTAAGTTTTGGCCCCGCGGACAAATGTCCGGGTTGCCCGGCCCTTGTGCGGGCGCTGATGAATAAGCAGAAATGATGGTATAAATGCATAAACAAGTAATGACATAAAAATTCAAGTAATGATCATGCATTACTAAGCACTTTTAAATTCGAATTGAGTGCGATACGGATATTTCCCATAGTATTCCATCATATTATCAGTGTGTGATATATTAGTACTAAAATGATATGAAATCGTAATACAATTAACTTTTGCTTCCAAGCAATGGCCGGAGTTCTTAGGTAAACTAAGAAATCGTTTTTGCTTTCTCTTTCTCCTGTTAACAGAAAGGGTTCTAATCGTGTCAAATTTCCGATATCGATATCGAGTTTTCACAAGAAATCCATGTTTGGAGACCCCATGAGTCCAAAATAAGTGGTTTTTGAAAATGGTCTGTGTGTGTATGTGAAGAGCATACTCAAAATTAAAAAATCGTAGAAAGTTTAAACTTAATATTCCGTTCAGGTATCACCATGGGATTAGACATTAAGTTATCTGTCAAAATTCCTACCGGAAGTACCAGTTTACTAGTATTTCCATTTTTTGCGATTTCCTAGAAAATGGTTCCAACGATTTTCTTCAAACTTAGTATATCAACAACATATGTTAAGAGCTACAACTTTTATTTAAAACATTTCTCTAAGAAAATTCAGTTAAAACGGCTTTTTAGGAGAGGTGTGGGGTTATGTTTTCTATTAAAGTGATATTTAAAATATTAATAAAATATCTAAATACTATTAAATAGAATCAAATATTTTACCAATATTCGGAGTTTGAAGAAAATCGGTTGACGGGAAGTGCGTTTCTACTGAACAGTTTATTTCAGTTTTCTTAACTTTTACCGGGTAAAGTTATTTAAGGGAGCTTTTTTGGGTTAGGGGTAAGGTTATGTTTGCCTCTAAAGTGCTATCTTAGTTGATTATACATACAATTCCACCATCTAAACAAAATAATTAGAAATAAATAATTGCTAAAATTTGAGTTTCAAGAAAATTAGTAAACCGGAAGTGCTTTTTTACTGAACAGTTTTTTGCTATTTTCTCCAAAAAAAACATCGATGAATTTCATTAAATTTCGTATACTAACTAATATTTGTCAATTACAATTTTGTAAACTGCAGTAAGAGAAAGTTGTGTGAGTGTTTCTCTGCAGATTTTTTATCTATATGGGCCCGTCCTTGAAGGCTTTGGATAGCGCAGAGTTTGACCCTCCCCTCCTTTGAATAATAATAATAATGACAATTTTCACATGCCTATCTTAAAGATAATTAGCTTTTCTCAAACTGGTCGAACAATAAGAAGGTAAGCATAGATTTATTTATAATTATTTTAAATAATTCCCATTATTCTAGAGATTCGAATTCTAATCTAATCTAATCTAGAACCCGGGGCCTCCAAAGACGTTCAGCACTTAGACCACAACTGGATCCATTGTACACCCCTGCCTCACATCAGCCCTGTATCATTAAAGAACGCCAGGGCTGAGGCGAGTGATATTTCTGATCCCGCCTTCACCTCCAGCATGTGGGCGCCAAATTTCAGGAACCATCTTCGAACATAGTGCCAGCACTCTCCAAGAAGGTGAATCGGTGTCTCATCCTTTTGTCCGCATTTCCTGCAAAGTGGGTCCGTAGAGAGAGAGAGAGAGACCCATATTATGCAGATGCTTCCTTAAAACGCAATGCCCTGTAACTAGGGCAGTAACTTTTCCTTAGCTCCACTTTTGTTCTGCCGAGGAGATAGGTTGTGCGAGTCTTTGAGGGACTCTCCAAGAAACACTTAAGAGTGCCTCAGCCTCGCAATATTTTTCCAATATAATGTCTGTTTCCGTGATAGCTATTTTTTAATGGCCCCCATGGGCAGTTCTGTACGAGATGCCGCAGAAAGGCGCCCTTCTTTAGCTTGAATGCCTTTGTGCCCCGGCACCCAGCCTACCCAAAGGCTATTGTGATTTGCCAGAGATCCTAACGGTTCGCGGCATTCTTTAACAATCCTCGACTTGATGTAGTTCGCCTCTAAAGCCTTTAGTGCGGCCTGTCTATCAGAGAAGATCGTAATTCTTCTTTTTATCCCTAAGATATTGGGCACAACTTAAAATAGCGGAGATTTCAGTCTGAAAGACCGTTGAGATGCTACCAAGAGATATGGCATTGCGCGACACCAGCGCGCCTAAAAGCTCGCCAACCACGACTCCCGCACAAGTCCTGGAGCTTCCTGAAATTCGAAGTACATATAATTCTTGATTTATTATAATATAATGACAGCTTTAACAACAAATATTAGTTTCACTTCGGGCTCAAATAAAACTGCGAATAATCTTGCTCATAAATTTAAATTTAATTTGTATTTATCAGTAGAAGTATATTCTGTGTTATCTTTCAATTATATAAGAGATGAATTTTTACTTTATTACAAAATAAGGTGATTAGAAAATAATAAATAGTTTGGATAGGGATGTTTTTTGTTCATAACTTTAAACACTCTTTACAATTTTTTTTCGTCCAGAAGCCGGAAGTTCTATTTTTTTTTTTATTTTGTAAAAGCAAATATAATGTTCTTTTGAAGATGATAGTGTAGACAATTTTGTTACTCTTCATAAAAGTTTTATCATCTAGTTTTCTTTTGAAATAGAATTTTACTTTTTTTCTTTTACTCATTTTATAGACTTCAAACCCTTCCTAGCAGTATGATTATTTAGGGGTAGTTTATTGGTTCTAAATACGCACATGTTCCATAGTATTAGTACAAAAACTATAACGGAAGGATTTTATTTCCTTAGAACTAATTTGTTTATATTATAAACTTTGTGTGGTCCTTTAGTTTTGTCTGCATGTGCTCTTAAGTATTTGACAAAAATTTGCTAAATTGTGAAGCAGATTTTTTTTTTTTTAAAAAAAAGAAAAGTAAATTCACGGTAAATGTAAATTTTCTTAATTAATGAATAAAAAAAGGTAAGATAGAGCACAAGTTTAGAGCATATCTGATTATATTTAGTTAATATAGCCAGATTTTCAAAATTAAGTTTTCACCGGAAATACATGCTTTGAGTTCCTGTGAATATGAAAAAAAGGTTTTTAGTAAGTTGGTATTCCATTTAGCCACTGCCACCGCATCCAGACACAAATATTTCGGACAAAATCCATCAACCGGAAGTGTGTCCTTACTAAATGTTTTTTTTTTTTCAGTTTTTCGTGATTTCCTAGAAAACGGCTCCATCGATTTTCTTCAAACGTCGTATACTATCTACACATATAAATAATTATCGCTTTTATTATGAACCATTTACACCAGGAAAATTTATTTTTGTGGGGGGGTTATAGGGGAACATAACTGTTCCCCTTCTTTTTTAATTAACATCTAATGCAGTAGTACTCTTCAAACTTTTTGATCGCGTACCCTAAGACGAAAATAAGTATAACTTGTACCCACTATATAATACAATATATTATATACATGTGTGTGTGTATGTGCGTGTATATTCAACAATTAAATTATTTATTATTTATTTACTTAAACAATATATCTACATACCTACATTTAAATCAAATTAAAAATTGTGAGCTGCTTGTTAAGAATTTAAATATGGAAGTAATGTGATTGTATTTGTTAAGTAATTTCGTAAAAATTTGGTTTTCGAAGAACTGATTCTAACTCTAATTTATTACTGTATTTGATTTTAATTGTTGTCATTGCAGAAAACGCTACTACACACAGAATGTAGAGACCAAATAGTAAGATAGCATTCGTTGCTGGGCTTACTAAATCCGGATATTTGGTTGTTCTTTCTCTCATGTCGCAGAGTGGTTGAATAGCCGACGTCATGGTGTCAGGGTGTCTATTGTTTTTGGTTTCTCGAATATATATTCGTACAAGGAAGTGGATGGAATTTAGAATTCTCTAAATGAATCTTCTGAAATAAAACTTTTAAAATAAATTAGAAAAATGTACACATAAAAATCTACATATATTTATGAAATAAATTACTCATATTTTTTTACATGTCAGAAAAATTTGCTAAATTTCCATTATAAATACATAATTTCTGCTAAATTTCCCGCTATCCACAATTTGAATTTTTCGTTGTATGATTACATGTGATCGAGGGCTACTTCTTCGTTAGAATGACTGTAAGATTAAACAGATTTAGGACAGGACACAAATACAGTATTTTGAAGGGAAATTTGGCGTACCCAACTTTGGACACAACTGCTCTAATGTACTATTTCACTATAATATGTTGGTGAGGATCGGTCACAAAAGATCTGCCAACGTTTCGACAGAGTTTCCGGTCTTTATCAAGGCTTTTTTATATATATATATATAGATAGATAGTCTTCAAGATGTGGAAAAAGAATTTTTAGTGAAACTATTTTTTCCAGCACAGAAACATAAAGAAAGAAAATTAAAAGTTACTAGTTCCTTGTGTTTAAATCATCTATATTTGACAGCTTCACTCTTCTCGTAAGAGTACCGTGTTTAGGTCACGGACATTTTCCTAAACTTTTTTCGCAGTTATTTTTTTTTGTAGTTGGAGGGAACAGGCCCAACATACAACTTCCAAATCTGGTGGATCTGGGATATTGTTCCTCTAGATCAATGATCCTCAACCTCTGTTTCGGCGGGCCAGCCGGTGCCAGTCCGCGGAAAAATTTGACGGGTCCTCGGAGATTTTTACCTGTCCGCATTAAAAAAAAATTTCTTATTCAAAAAATAATAATAATAATATAATTTTTTATGTTAATGCCATAACGTAGTTAGGATCTAATAATTTTGTCTTTAAAGGTTGGCAACACTGGTATGTGCTCACATTTGTCACTTGCTTCGTCTCGCACTTGATTTTTTAAACTGGACGAAGTGTCGTAATCCATCTCTATACGAGAAAGCAATGAAAATGTTAGCCCTCTTTGCAACAATATATTTATGTGAAACGAGATTTTCATCCATGACGGTAATAAAAAATAAATTTAGAAATCGGCTTTCGGCTGTTTCACCGCTTCCACTTAGCTTCACTAATTTAGCACCGACAATTGGAAAGTTAATTAAAGAAGAGCAGCAGCAATCTTATCATTAACATTATATTCCAAATAATCAAAACTCATGGATATTTAATTTTTTAGTAATCAGAGGACTGATTTTGTTTTGTTTTGTTTCTATATGCAATGATTTTGTGATTATTTTTTATAATTTTCTGGGTTTTTTCTCAGATTTAATTACAATAATTACTTATATTTACATATTATTGTATGTAAATGATAATAAAAATGTTACAGTTGATTTATATAGTAGTTCGTTAATACCTAGTAAACTTTATTGTTAAACAAAACCACCGGTTAGCGAAATTTTTTCACAAATTTTACCTGTCAGAGGGCCAAGAAAGGTTGAGAAACGCTGCTCTAGATCAGATATTTTCACCACGATTCTACTTTATATAATTCTTAATTCCCCCCTCTCGATCATACATTTTATTTGATATGGAAGTGCTAAGACGCCATTAGCCCACGTTATCACCATGTTTTGAGGCTTTGACATCCCATCTCGTCTCCCAAGTGCCCCCCATTTTCTGTTTATCATCAAACATGGCTGCTTATTTCTCAGTTAACCACTATGTCTGGTGATCCGCAACCTCACCAGACTCTGGTAGCATGGGGATGCATCTAGGGAGGATTCCTAGTACTCATGAAATGAACAATTTTTATATATATACGATCGTATATATATACATATATATATTGTGTCCGCAGAACCTGTTTCATTACTTAATCATCAAGCTATGATGATCGGGTGATCATCGATCTTTAAGTTGTCTTGTGTGTTGATAAATAGGATAAACATTGCACAACGCAAACGTTGTTTGCGAATTCAATTTACAAACAGCATATGATTGTGAAGTAATTATTTCAAAACGGAATAACATAGGTATGCTTAAAAAAATATTCCGTTTAGGTACCTACCATCTTGAGTGCCGACAAAAACGTATCATCACTCAAACTTCGTCAACCGGAAGTGTTGTTATTCTGTTTTTCTATTTTTGTTACAATTTTCTTGAAAATAATTCCATTCGATTTTCTTCAGCTTTTATAAACTACCTACAAATGTCACCTTTATTTTTTCAATTTTTTTTTCATCGTCTCCAGATATCCAAGACAAGACCCCCCTAAAATCAAGTTTTTTGGGGAAAAAAGTTACCAACAAAAATTATATGAGTTTATTATGTTATTGTTAATAAATTTAACAAGTTTGTTATGTTTATCGAGAACATTTAAAGACCCACTTCCAAAGTTCCGCCAATCACTTATCAAACAATAAATTTAATCTCCTTAACATTAACCACTTATGACGTAGTTTGTAATGAAATTGGCATTTTAGATGGAAAATATTCCCTAATTCAAATTTCCTAGAAAAATGTTTTATATGAAAGTTATATACCTGTAGTGAAGTACAGTGTTAGAAAAAAGTTGAAAGAAAAATCATTGAATCACTTTTCATGCACAATTACCCCCAAAATCATATATTTCCGGTTTAAATTCAATTTTCAAAATCTAACGGAAAATTAAAAAATTTAGCCTGCTGTGAACTGGTCTAAAGCGGCCCTCCAGACGATCAATAATATTTGTATCAATATTTCAGATATTGATACAAATATTGACAATATTGGTTAATATATTGACGGATTTTCGGAGTCCTGAATTATACTCGTCAATATTTTAGGCGAGAGCTAATTATAATTGATGAAATTATTGATTGTTCGTGCGCATGGTTGACAATCTTGGTTAGTTCATTAACTGTAACCATAGTGGAAAATGTATCGTCGGTGTTATTGCCCGACTCGGTGAATGTAGATGAAAATGTACAGGAAATATTGAAAAATTTTTGTAAACACATACAGAGAATTGCCAGAACTGTGGAATACGTCATCAGATCTATTATTCCAACAGAGATAAGAAAAAAGGATTAACCAAGTGTAGCAACTGTTCATCCTAAAGTAATTTTTATAATCATCACTCATCCGGTTCCTTTTGCCCTAATATATTGTATAAGATTTAGGTGCTTGAACTTTTTTTTTCTTTTTGATATCTCGTATTTTACCCAACGACTTTTCTTCACTTTTTTCGCATCTACACGTGCCAAAATAATAAATAGCAATACACGCTTTTTCCTTCTTTTTCATTTGTAGCAGAAACTTCACACGTACAAATCTTTTCACAACTAAATATTGATTGTATATGATGTATTGGACCTTGTAAGGTCATTTTCAATATATTGACAATAATATTGATCGTCTGAGGGCCGTTTAAGGCGAAGTTTTTTTTTTTAAGTTTAAACAGTTTAAAAAGATTTAGTTAAATGTCCAGTATCTATCAATAGCTATAGTTCATATTGGTAGGAAAGTTTTTCTAGATGAGGAATAACACTGTTATATCCTGTGTGTATGTCTCTTTTAGATACATGAAGTATACCAGGGAAAAGAAGATACCTTCTTTCTATCTTTCTCTAATACTCTCTGCCTATATACACTACACTAAATATAACCTATAGGGATAATGTATATATATACACATATACAGTGGCATAGAGGAGATAGATCGAGAGAGAGAAAAATCAGTCGGTCCATTCAAAGTCTTTGTTTGTTTACAAGATATATAGACAGGGAGCGCTGTTGTGCTGGCTGGAGGATGAGTTGTGGCGATGTGACGAGCACACACTGCCCCAATGTTTACAAGAACTGCCGTCACCCAGGGATACACTACACTTGCCACTATTACAGCCTCCTCACATCATCACCATTCCTCTCTTCCACTTCATTCTTTCTATCACCCATTTCTATCACAGCTTCCAATACTCCTTCTTCTTCCTCTTTTGTTCATTATCTTCTCTCTCTCTCACTCTTTCCTTTCACTTTTTTTGTTACATGTATTCGTATGTATTGTAAGATGACTAAACTCAGTTGTTGTCACTTTTATGTATTTTAAAATTATTTATTTATTAAACTAGAGTCCTCCAACTGGCTTCATGCTCAATTATTGATCTAAGCTATTAATTTAAATATTTATTCACTAGAAAATTTTCTCTAGAAAAAGGGCATAAACATAAATGATGTTCCCTGTTATGTATAGTTAGTATACTAATTTAATAAATCCCCTCGATAGTCTTTTACTTTCTCTTACTCCTAGTAACGAAAAACTGTAGGAAGTTTAAACTTATATTCCGTTAAGGTATCACCATGGGATACTTCAGTAGGTTATCTGTCAAAATTTCTCAACCGGAAGTACCACTTTACAAGTAAATTTTTTTTTTTTTACTTTTTTGCGATTTTCTCGAAAATGGCTTCGATGATTTTCTTCAAACTTCGTATATAAACTTTTTTTTTTTTTTTTAAATACTTTTATTGATATTTACAACTGTATGTACAATACAATAAGCAAAAGTGATTAAAGAAAATAAAGACATGCACACATGTGAGGGACATTATTCAGTAATAATGTCCCTTATTGTTTACTTAGGCTGTTTGATGATGGAAAAAGTAAGTCTCGCGACCACAGGCGTTTCAGACGGCGGGGAGGACTGCCTGGAATATGGGCAGAGGTCAATTGTAGGACGAGAGGGTTAGGATGAAGGAGGAGAGATGGAATTTTTTGTAACGGGAGGATATCATTTCTGCGATGAAAGGGATTTTTAGATCGTTGTGTAAGGTCAGGTTGGATACGTAATATGGGGCTTGGGTGATTTTGCGGAGGATTCTGGATTGGAGGGACTGGATTCTTTTGGAATTGGTTCGCTTGGTTGAGCCCCAGACTTCAACCCCGTAAGTCCAAATTGGTCGTAAAATTGTTTTGTATATAAGTACTTTGTTGTCTAATGAGAGTTTGGAACGTTTGTCTAATAGTCTAACAAGAAGTCTGTATCGAGTGTTTAGCTCTTGTCGTTTACGTATATAAACTAAAGATACAAAACCATCTATAACTTTTATCTGGGAAAATTCATCATTTAAGGGCACTTTTTTGGGGGAGGAAGGGTGGGGTTAGGTTTTTCCTTTAAAGTGCTATTTCAGTTTATTATATAATTCTATCATCTAAATAATGTTAATTAGAATAAAAATTTATTGTTGAAATAATTCCGAATTTGAAAAAATCGGATGACCGGAAGTGCGTTTTTACTGAACATTTTTTTTTTCAATTTTTGGCGATTTTCTCCATCAAAACACAGGCGAATTTCATTAAATGTGGTACACTAACAATAAAATTTGTCAATTACAATTTTGAAAACTGAGTAGGAGAAAGTAGTGTGAGTGTTTCACACCAGTTTGGGGGGGGGGGGAATTCGCAAATAACTGAGTTAAAAACCTGTTTAGTAAAGTCACCCTACTGGTGTTTCACACCAGATTTTTTTTTTTTTTTTTTTTTTGGAGAAAAAATCGCAAAATAACTGAGTTAAAAACCTGTTTAGTAAAGTTACCCTACCGGTCAACCGATTTTTTCAAACACAGAATTTTGGAAGATTTAATTTGAATTAATATTACATAGATAATAGAATCGTACAGTAAACTGAAATAGCCTGTTAGAGGAAAGCATAACTTCTTCCCCACCTCCAATAACTTTCCATAAATGAAATTTCTCAGAACCAAGTTTCAAATCAAACTGCTGCAAAGGTCTCTGTAATATCGTCGGTTCCCTTGGGCAAAAAAACAAAACGAAATATCAAATTTGAACTTTCTGCGATTTTCCGTACCCCAAGTGATACTGGCCATGCACACACACACACACACACACACACACACATACACAACATTTTCTAAAAACCACTTTTTTCTGACTCAGGGGACCTCAAAATCGAGAATTCCGGTGGAAACTTAATATCAAAAATTTGAAACGATCGCAATAAGAGAAAGTAAAACTTGAAGGTTTAATGAAAGTGGTTAATCTTTTCTTAGTATTTTAGTAAAATAATTATTTTTAATTCGTCTTACTCCTATTCGTTACTAAGAGGTTCTGTGATAAGCAGATTAGACTTTTTGGGAGACGAGAGTTTTGGAGAAATATTGGGAGGACATGCAGGGGTGCCTCCCGGCTAAAGATTCATCAATGGGACTAAGCAGGGGGTTTCAGATTACCTCCTGTCCCTTAAGGCGCGTTCTCACGAGTCAAGTTTAGTTGTCCGATTTTAGTTGATCAGCAAAAGTTGAATGCGACTTGAATGAGTTTTGGTTCATACGTTTCAACTGAAATCGATCAAACCGTTTCAATAACGACACGGAGCACTCTATGAGTTGCAAGCAAACTGAGAGGCCAATCGGGCGATTCGGAGGATCACACTTGTCAATACTTGAAAGATGGCGGCTTCAACTGAAAGATACGTCATACTTGAACGATAAAGTTTGACTCGGTCAAACTTTAGTTGATCCACTAAAAAGTTGATCAACTTTATTAAAAGAAAAGGTTCTCACTAGGTTTTTCATTCAACTTCTGTTGATCAACTAAAATAGGTCAACTAAACTTGACTCGTGAGAACGCGCCTTTAGTGGGATAAGACTGAGGATTTAAGTAGATGTAATAACTGGACACACATGGCTGGCCAGTCATTTACATAATATAGGAAGGACATCTGGTCCTATATGTCAGTACTGCGATGATGGAGTTAGGGAAACGTGTAAAATCTACGTCAGTGACCCGTTTCCCTGGTTTCTAGGTTTCATGTATCTGGGAGGGCAACACACTTGCGGGATTGCCTGGAAGGCTTGGAGCTGAAAGATATTTTAGGATATTGTAGGCAAAGCCATGAAGATTACGCAGGGCTTCCAGAGGACGGCCGGACCACCTACAAAGGGTCGTAGCCGCCATGGGAAATAGATAGATAGATCTGGTCTCTGTTTTGGATGCATTTAATTCTTTCCCAAATACCACTTAATAAAAACTTTTATGTAATCATCTGCTATTACAAAGGAATATAAATGCTACTTGTAGAATCCGGTTGAAAAAAACAACTCTATAACCAAAAGTGTAGGGTTTAGCCTCAAGTCTTCAAACTGGTTTGCAAACTGAATCTGAGTATGTAAATCTATTACTGTTATTTGAAACATTTTCCCAGCAAACTTTTATGTTTGTAATTTCTATTGGATTTAAGACTTCAGCCGGACATCTGGTTTGTCTCTTCGGTATACTATATGATTTCACAATATATATGTGTTATTTTTGAAGTTATTTGAAGAATATCGGTTATAGCAAATCCTCTTATCCAATTTGGAAAAAATCCGTTAATCGGAAAAACGAATTTACAGAATGGGCTTTCCATTTTTTGCAATTTTCTCGCTATGATTTTCATTGTACTAATACTAGTACACATTATACATGTAAGGTTTATATATTGTATAAATCTATTATTTCTATTTTAACATATTTCTAGGATAATTGACATTAGACGAGTGCTGAATAGAATACTACATCATAGGCCCTACTTCTTTAATACCTCATCAAATCCTGTGAGTCGGCCCTCCATTCTCTTGTTGGGGAATTGGAGGTGTCGGTGCATGCCAGGGAAACAGCGGCGGGCGTGTTCTTGGACATTGAGGGGGCGTTCAGCAACACGACCTTCTGGTGTCAATCGATCCATCAGCGATGGATCCACAGGGCTAAAAAACAAGGAGGATTGTAGCAAGCCTATGTGAAGCTTCGCTAGAGATTACGCCTACAAGGGGCTGCCCGCAGGGGGGTTCTTTCCCCTCTAATGCGGTGCATGGTTGTGGACGAACTACTGAAGGAGCTTAGTGACACTGGATGTTCCGAGCTGGGCTACGCCGATGAGATAGTAGTGATAGCCAGAGGCAGGCACGGACCCATAGTCGGGGAGCTCCTTCAGAAGGCGCTTAGGTGCATAGAACGGTGGTGTAGAAGGGTGGACCTTGGAGTAAATCCGCAGAAAACCACTCTCGTACCGTTTACCAGGAGGAGAGACATTGAAGTATATAAGATATTGTTCTTCTTCGGGGAGATACTGGATGTGGCAGATAGAGTTAAGTATTTGGGAGTTATCCTGGATACCAAGCTCACATGGAATAGCGCACAAAGCAAAGAAGTCGATATGCTGTGCTACACGGGCCTGTGGGAAGTCATGGGGGTTAACTCCAAGAATGACCCACTGGATTTATACTCGGGCCATCACACTAACTTATGGGGCGGTGGTATGGTGGACTAAAACTGAGCAGAGGACGGCCAGGAAGTGCCTCAGTGGAGTACAAAGGCTGGCGTGCCTACTCATTACGGGGGCTTTTAAAAGCACTCCGATAGCTGCGTTAGAGGTGCCTGGGGTTGACACCACTGCACCTTTGGTGCAAGCAGAGGCAAGGGCCAGTGCACACAGATTGCGCAACAGTGGTCTTTTTTGGAGGCAGAGGGGCTCCTTAACCAAACATCTGGACATATTGCTAAAGGTCAACCCGGGCCCGGTGTTAAGCATGGCCTAGGGTAGCATTTGTCCAATATATAACTTCGAGGTTCTATTTCGGGTGTTCCTAGGTTCTAGGGCGGAATGGCCAAGGGGTGGGAAGAACGCTACCGGACAGGACCTTTGTGGTTTACTGATGATTCTAGGGTGGAGTGCGGTACTGGAGCAGGAGTGTGTGTATTGGGCCCACAGGTATGTATTGAGAGGCCGCTGGGCAGATATTCCACATATTCCAGGTCGGAAGTATTTGCTATTTGCGGTTGTGCGCGGAGAAACGCGTAGAGCCCCAGGAGGCAAGGTCATACGTATTGTGCTCGGACAGTCAGGCTGTACTGAAAGCACTAGGGGCTTATAGAACCACCTCATCCCTAGTGAAGGAGTGTCGAGAGGCATTGTCGAGACTCTCCAGACACAACAAGGTACAGCTGATATGGGTGTCTGGACATGTAGGGATTGAGGGTAATGAGGCAGCTGACCAGCTGGCCAGGAACGGGGCAAATACACCGTACATTGGTCCAGAGCCTGTCCTGGGTATAACTGGCTCAGCAATTCGTGCAGCGATGCTTTCTGAGAGTGGTATCGCAGTAAGCATGAAGAGCTCTGGAGGGGGAGCCCAGGTGCCATACACAGTAAAAGGATGATGCCAGGACAGTGTAAACGAATGACCCAAATGACCTTAGTCTGAGTAGGAGTCAGATTTCTCTGGTGACGGGATTATTTACGGGTCATGGCAGGTTCAGGAAGCATATGCTCAAGGTAGGGTTCATAAGCGCGGAACCCTTGTGCAGATTATGTCAGGAGGAGGAGGAAACGGCCCCCCACCTGCTATTTGATTGCGTAGCAATAATTAAATTGAGATACGAAAGCTTTAATACGTTGCGACCTGAGGAGATAGTAGCGATCTGGTGGTAAAAGCCCTCAAACTCCTTAAGAAGGGAGGGTTCATCTACTATTGATTACCGTCGATGGCACAATAAGCCTCTGTTGGCTGCAGAGCCAGGGTATAGCCCACCCGTGGTTGGTAATAAATAAATAAATAAATAAATAATACCTCATCAGAATATTGACGGTTCCTCCATCTGGCGGTAGTTAAGGGAAATGTTTAGTAAAAAAAATCTGGTGTGAAACAAATACATGACTTTTTCTATTCCAATTAATGCAGCTTTATAAAAAAAAAAAATATATATATATCTTTAAAATTGTGATGTTTAATAAGTTGCATTCATTGGGTGATTATTAACAGTTATTTTATTTACCTGAACATTGGACATTGTAGGCTTCCTCTGCCCCAAGACCATGTACTGTCAGTTTAAATTTAATCATAACTGAGAGGCCAACAAAACCCCTCGAAATCAGTTTTTTTTTTTTTAATGTTTTAGATAAATCTGATACTTTTTCTCCGTGTCGCGTAACTATTTCAGGTTTAAACAAAATCTTTTTAATCATTTTCCAGAAAACAACCAAAAAAACTCAATAACTTATTCTGTAAAGTCGCACTTCCGGTTAACAGATTTTTCTTCAAATTTGGAATTCTAATAATGCGTTTAATTGTATATATTAATATTATATAGATGGGAAAAACCATACATTTACTGAAGTGGCACTACAGAAGAAAGCGCCACCGCTATACTGCGCCATCAGAACTCCCCAAAACATCAATTTTCCCAAAATAGTTTTGAATAAAAGTTGTAGATATTTATGTTTGTAAATATTATACAAAATTTAAAGAAAATTGTTGACGCCGTTTTCGAGAAAATCACGAAAAACCGTAAAAACATTCAGTATAATCGCACTTCCGGTTGATGGATTTTGCTCAAAACTTTCGTGGTATTACGTAAACGGAATAATCAAGTTTGAGCTTCTTGCAATTTTTCGTTTTTGAGATATTTCATTGTCTCACACACACACACACACACACACAATCCAGACTATTCGCTAAAAAAAAACATTTTTTTAGTAATCAGGTGATCTTAAAACATGCATTTCCGGTGAAAAGTTAAGTTTCGAAAAAATGACATGATCACAATATTTCGTCTTACTAGGAAAAAGAGAAAATAATAATCTAAGATTTTCACATTACATAGATTTGTTTTTATTGATTACGTTAATTTTTTGAGATGCTTTTTTTTTTTTTAATATTGCTTTTGCGATAACAAATATTCGCGATTATCTAACCTAAAAATCATGATTGTATAATATAATGTTCAAATTATTGTGTTGGAATATAATAAAATCATTTCACTCAAGAAGTAATAATATATTTATTTGATATAAATAAGTTCTTAGAAACCGTAGTCCATTTGGAAATAGTCAAGAGAAATATAATTTAGGAATACGTTAGAATTATATAATTTAGAATTTGATTTCTATCGTCAAGGAACTGTTTTCAGTGCGATAATATTTAATATATTACATATTTACTTGTGATTTGGGAAACTGGCTGGCAATGGAAATTAAAGAATTCGTCTACTTTGCCAAAGATATTACGGAAATACCTACAGCTTGGTGGTTGCCCATGGAAAATGTTAAAATAAGAACGGGGCAGACAATGCAGAGCCTCAGTGAATGGTGCTGTGAGATGGAATTTCAAATGTTAGAAATAAAAGTACTATTCCTGCAATCAGAAATTTTTATCGATTCCGCCTCGAAGGTTCATTCAAAAATCAGCGAATCGAAAACTACTTTTTAACAGTTTTTCATAATTATCTTAACAAAATAACTAATCGATTTTTTTTTTTTTAATTCTTTATTTCATATCACTTTTCTTTAACAGACAACCAGTGTGGTTGGAAATATCTGAGATTATCTAAGTATTTTTATAATTACAATTGAGTTTTTAATTACATTTACCCCATTATATCGACTCGCAATCTAAAGGCTCACTTGAATATACTTCAACAATAGTTCACCAAATAGGAGATCAAAATCAGTGTTGAAATGAAGACATTTTAGTGCCTTGAAATTGAAGTAGCGGGATCTTATCGTTTCGGAAACATATGGAACTAGGGTACTATTTGACACAAAGAAAGGAGGGATGCATTTTTTTGACGAAGTATTTTTTATTGGAAAGATTGGACTCTATAGATATTTGATGGTTTGGCTGAATCTCAAAGTTTCCACGTCCAAACTGATTATTTAATGATAATTTTGATCGTTTATCAAGAAATCGAGAGAGAAGTTTGTCTCGTCTGTTCTGTTCTTTCCGTTTCACTTTAGTTGTTTGTCTATGAAAAGTCCTAGATTTCTTACACAGTCGGTGGTGGGAAGGGTATATTGTTAAGGTAAACGAGTGGAAGGATAGATCGCCTTAGGGAGAACGTTATGTAGTTGCATTTTGCTTCGTTTATTTTGATCCTCCTTAACCAAGGATCAAGGGATTCGATGTGAGATTGTAGGAAACGATAGGAAAGGACCGGGTCATTATGTGGATAAAGTTTAGCTGTATCATCAGCGTATGTGAGAGGAAATCACTGGTATGAGTAACAACATCAGCGGTATACAGCGTGTAGAGAAGGGGACCGAGGACACTGCCCTGAGAAACACCTGCACGGATTGATAAAACTGGAGAATGAGTGAAACCGCAAGTGACATTGAAGAAGCTTTCAGAGAGATAGGAATTGAGGATTAGGAAATTTATATTGGATAGGATGCTTTTTAGCTAGCAATCCCGAGTGCTAGACGCGATCGAATGTCTGAGCAATCAGGCAATTGATGCGAGGGAAATATTTTCTGAGGTTCAACGATATATTCGCTGCAGGAGCAATTCTCGAGGATCTTACCTACAGGAAGTTGATTTACGTGATGATAGGATGAAACACTGTTTACTAGCGTAAAAAAAAACGCTTTTTTTGATGAAGGCCTTATCTTACACCCCCCAAAACCCCCTAAATGAACTTGGTAGTGTTAGAAAAAATTCTTCAAAAATAAAAGAAGTGTTCAGGAAGTTCAAAATTGATATTTCATTAGATATTACCAAGATATCCGATTGTAGATTGTAGATTGTTGTAGGGGATTATTCCACTGCGACCTGAAAGATCTATTGTGCCCCTGGAGCCTTCTCAGTGCACTGCCGGCCTCCAGACAGCACTACTGGCTACAAACAGCTCTGCCCGGACAGTGAGTTGTAGGGGCTCCTAGGAAGAAAATCTAAGGGCAGCATGCTGGGTTCGAACCCGGAACCTCCGCGTTGCTAGTCCAGCGCGCTACCACTAAGCTGGTCCCTTCCTTCCCCCTTGGCTTAGGCTAATTAACTAGGAACGGAGACCCTAGTTTCTGTACTGTATATGTCCTTGACTGTAAAGTGCATGTAGTTTAAGTGTATTGTATACTGTTCTGACGAAGTGCATGGAGTACTGAGCTGTGGTAACCCGTGGGATCGCTATTCCCCAAGCATCTGAATGCAACAGATACCTCTTGCGGGCGAGGATATCCGATACGAAGTTTTTGATGAAATTGTATCGGTGGAAGTGGGGTTTTGAAAAGTGTTGTTTTTTCTATGCGATTTTCTCGAAAAAGGCTCCAACGATTAAAAACTTAAATAGTCCTAATGCTTTCATTTGTAACGTATTCCTGGAAAATTGGTTTTTCACTATGTTCTGGTGGAACCGCAAATTCTGACCTTTTTGTATGCACTAAGTTCAGTTATCAATATATTTTATTGATTATATACTATTTCCAATATTGCTGATACTAAAATTCAGAGTTTGATGAAATTCGGGTAACCGCAGGTGCGAAATTATTGGATGGTTTTTACTCAGTTTCCGCTCCGAATGATTTTCATTATTGAATGTTTCCCAACAAATTTTCTATCCATATTTTCGAGCAGAAAAACAATGCACGTTCTTTTTTCTTTACCGGCTATCAACTGGTGGATGTTAAGAGGGTTTTACAAAGACAATGCATCAACAAGATTGTCGGAAAAACCTGTTAATTAATACACTTTTATCTGATCATAAATAATTCGTTTAAAATACGGTGCTATTACTTACTTACTATACGGTGCAACACTCCTTAAAGTAAGACCTGGACCTCCTCAATAAGTTTTCCCCAATCGTTTCGGTCGTGGCCTTGTGGCGCCATCCTCTCACTCCAACCCGACGGAGCTCGTCTTCCACGTCATCCAACCATCTAAGTCGAGTGCGCCCTCGATTTCTTGTGCCTTCTGGTTTCCCAATTAATAATTTTCCCCTCAGGCATCCTTTTCACATGCCCCAACCATCTCAACCTCCCTTTCTTTATTTGGGCGACTATATCCGGCTCTCCAAACAAGTCCCTCAGTTCTTCATTTTTTTCATATTTTCCAATCGCCATTCAAGCACTTCGGGCCAAATATCCTTCTAAATATTTTTCTCTCCCAGACACCGAGGATCCTTATGTTCTTTTTTACTGAGCACCCACGTTTCGCTGGCATAAGTGATGATAGGTCTGACAATAGTTTTATAGGCAATTATTTTACCTTGCGGGATAAATCTTTGAACCGCAGAACCTTTTGAACCGCGAACAGGCATCTATTTCCTGTCGATACTCTCGCCTTGATTTCTGTGATAATATCGTTATTGTTAGTTATGAGCGACCCTAGATATTTAAAAACGCTGCACATTGGGGAGCTGTGGGGACACTCTCAACTGGATTTGTCCTTCCTCACGCGACTGGGCTTTCCCCCCGAAGTTTTTCGCATATATTTGGTCTTTACTTCGTGATTTCCAGACCACGTTTATTACAAGCTCTTCAGTTCCTGAAAAGTCCCTCAAGAGCCTTTAGTCGCGCTATTAATCAACACATCGTGTCTGCATAGGCGTGTTGTGTTAATCTGTTGTAAATGGTGCCGCCGGGGTTCGTTCTGATGGCCCGCACCGCTCGTTCTAAACAGAGATTGAAGGATTACACAGGATAGAGGATCCCCTTGCCTTAGGCCTACATCATTATGAAGTCCTCAAAATGTATTTTGTATTTAAACCTGCTATCTCGAGTTTTGCCACGCATACTATTAGCCTATATATAAAAGCTTATATATAAACTCTATTTAGCATGACTATTATTACTTACTTGACTAACTTAATATTCGGACTTAAAGTAGGGACTTTAAGTAAGCTTTCTCCTCGTCCTTGTCTGCAGCCTTGAAGCACCATCTTCTTAGTGCAACCGATTAAAGATCTTCACCATTTGTCAACCATTTAAGTCGAAGGCCTATCCTCTCACCACTCTGACGAAAATTTTGAGCCTTCTAGCTCCCTGTTTAAGAGTTTTTAAGACAATCTGTCTACCTGCACACCTAACCATCTAATATCCCTTCTTTATTGGGTCACTAAATCGGTTCCCCCCAAACAATTGCCTTAATTCTTCATTGTATTTTCATTTACCGTTCACCACACTTCGGGCCAACAACTATCTTCTAAGCCACCGAGAATATTTTACTTGACGAGACTTTTACTTTAATGAGCATCACGTTTCCATGATATTTTTATTATTTTAGTCTTGCGTGATAAATCCTTGAACGCGCAAAACGCAACTAATACCCTGCATGTTTCTGATTAATTTCTGCAGTAATATCTTATTGTTCTTTACAAGAGACCCGAGATATTTAAAAGTACGCACATTTGGAAGTGTGATCACTTTCGTTTCTTATAAACACTATTCAGTGAATTGAAATATATCATGTTTCTACATTGATACCAACAAAAATAAAATCATGCCTAACAATAGTAACCAATGCCAAAGTTAGAATGTGTAGATGGGTTCGCAACGCTGGTCGCAAACATTTATGTATTTTAATATGCATATTTTTGATGTGCCTGATCGTTTTGGATTCTCATCAATCCTAAGAGTAAGGCTAAATCAGTTCGTGTAGAGCGGGTAACTTCAAACTTATTGTTTTTGTTACGCACTACACTTGTGATGTGTGCGGGAGGTTATCATAGTTCTTCTAATGTACAGTGTAATATCATCTGTGTGGAGCAGTGGGAATAATTCTCACCCCTGCACACGTAATAAAAATCAACTATATAATATTTATTTCAACGAGAAGGGACATACATTTCTCCCTTCTCAAACAGTCGACGACCCATACACTCCACTACTCCACCAGTAGGCTGTAGTTCTTGGGTGAGTCCTCCACTTTTCTATAAAGATAACCAGCGGCCAACCTTCCAAGACACAGGGTATCAATCAATGGAACTCCCGAACTCAACCCAAGATCCCACGCTGCCACCACTGTAATATATTTGTGTGGAGCAGGGATGAAAATTATTCCCACTGCTCTCACAAATATGTTACAACAGTAATAAAGTCATCATATAGAATCTTATATTGATTGATACATATTAGAAATATGCCGTAAACGCAAATTTCTTTAAGAAAAAATCGCATTCGGACTGTTACGCGAAATATTTGATTTTAAAACTTATTATGCAAATAAAATAATTTTTTATACAATGGAAAAGGGTTGCATCTGCATCTGGGGAACTCTTTCAATGCGCCCTGAATCTGTGATAAGTTTTAAAAATAATTTTTTTAACAATTTTTATAAGGTTTCTTTTTATTAGTTTTTTTTTTTTAAATATATGATTCTATCGTAATAAGGTATGACGACTGTTTATTTTTCGATGAGAACCACCAAAAATTATTACTTTTTATTGAATATTATCTTTAAAAAGCTGAGCTCATTGTATTGGCTCATTATTCAAGTCTAATGTTCGCACCAAACTGTTTGTGTTGGTCGGTCCATATTTGCATAAATTTCGAAAATGATCCCAAAATATCTGGCTCCAAGTTAATTGCTTTACTATGAATTTTAATATTATTTAATATTAAGTGTAAATAGTGTATATGTTTATGTTCGATAATTGTTGAATGATTTATTGCTATACTTACTCATAAAATAATATATAAAGTGTGATACACATAAAACGACATAATAGAGTTTAAATAAAATCGTTTGGAGCCATTTTCGAGACATACACGAAAAAGTGAAGAATCTAAAAGTAAAATCTACACACTTCCTTTAATGTGTCGAAACCTCAATACCAGATATAACAATTATTGGAACTAAATGGAAGATCAAATTTGAATTTGAAACCTGGTGATATTTTAATTTCGCAAATCTGTCATCATCGCATACACTTTTTAACAAAACAAATAAATAGCATAATAAATTTGCATTGAAAACTAAATCTTTCTTCTTGGTGAAGTCACGTTTTCATCAATGCAATTAATAAACAATCAATTTAAATCCTGCTTAACAGATTATAGATTATATGAGTGTCTTCTTTATACAATCCAATTGTACATCTGATTTTAAAGAAACTGGGCAATGAAGAAAAACAGTTTCAGTCTCCTCATTAAGTACTCAGTTTAAGTTATTGTGTATTCGGTTTTGTAATTATATTTAAGATTCTTCAGCATTAGTTCTATTAAATTTTTATCTATTTATTTCACTATCACATTTTTATCGTTTGTCTAAAATAAATCAATAAAACATTGATGCACGCAAACAATTAAAATTCTCTGGTATTTTATCCGTCGTAGCATGCATATTCATTCTGTTCCTGACCTGTTTCGGATTATCATTCATCGTCAGAGCAAATTCACCAAGTTCATGTAGAGAGTTCACTTCAACGTAATGTTTCTGTTACTCTCACACTTTTTGTTTTGTTGGTTATTATGATACATTACGGTTGAAGTGAAACTCTCTACACGAACTTAGTGAATTTGCTTGAACCCTATGGATGAAAAATCCCGAAACCGGTCAGGAACAAAATTGAATATGCATGCTACGACGGATAAAAATACCAAGATGTTATCCAGCATTGCGGACCCATCCACATATTCAATAAAAATTCTTTTTTCTTTGCGCCCGAAGTTCCTAAAAAGTTTTGCAACCCCTGCAATGGAGTAAAGAATATTACCAGATTACAATTAAGAGTAACGGAACAAAATTTGCTGGCCATGGAGTTGGATGGGTTGCCGACAGCAGACAGTTCTTTACCCGGTCATTACGCTAGTTAAAAAAAAAAATAATCCGTTAACAGTGGTCAACAAAACCAGAGATTTAATGCTGAGTTTATTTCCAATAATTTCGCCGTAATGTTCAGATGGAAAAAGGACGGAATTTAAAGTCTCAGAGATCAGGAACAATTCACAATATATAAAATGTCTTCCATCTCTAACAATAGTCACCCAGAATAAACCTCTTTCACTACAGAATTTTCGAAATAAACGCTTTTACAGCAATCTTAAAAACAGTTTATTTTTATGGTTAGATATAGATACATATATATAGTACAGTATAGATTTGGCGAACGTATTATCTCGCTTCCAGGGCCATAAAATGAAGATTCGTTTAAAGCTGTCTTACTTTTTCTTATGAATTTCAATTCAATAAACATCATGTAAATTTATTAATTGAACAATAAAAATTACTTTTAAGTTCAGAAGATTGTTGCGAAGAAAATAAAACGTTCATGTTCCGCTACTTTGATTGATTTTATTTAACCCAAATATTGTTATAAATAATGAAAAGAAATCTGGAGCAGTATTAAAAAATATTACGCGTACATCATAAAATTAGAAATTATGAAACATTTAGTTGGAAAACATATTTTCAATAGTGGAAAATTCTTTTGGAAACATAACATGGAAGATGGGCGTGACTTTTAGATATTTTGCCGGCTGTAGGTGCGCATGCGCCTCCATGTTGGGTCCCGTCCCGCCTTTAAACTACAATTATCTACCCACGCACACATTAACATATGTGTACATGTTTTACTCCTACTACTACTACTATTATATACTGTCTCTGATTATTACTTCCACCACCATCTTCCTAAAAACTAAACCACTATCAGTCTGTGTTTGTATATCCACAACTTGTTTCTCTTGTATACACTAACTATAAAGTGCAGCCCAGGCTTTAACCCTTCAGGTTAACTGTTTGGAATCAAATATAAATGTTTATTGTGTGACTCTTTCCTTTCTTAGGAGGCAAAAAAAAAAAATACAAATAAAAATAAAATAGTGGGAGTGAAACATGATGAAAAGCGAGGATGTTCCTGTAGTACACCAGATAAGTATACAGCATCATTTGCATCACTTGCACCTGCATCAGCATAATGTTGTAGTGCCGGAAGAAGCCGGAGGCGGCGGTGGTGGTGGTGGTGGCGGCGGCGGAGGAGGCGGTGTGGGCGGGGGTAATGGAAAACAGGACATTGTGGCACCGGCGGCTGTTAAGAAATCATCCGGTGTAAGACGACAAGAAAAACCGCCATATTCATATATAGCGCTCATCGTTATGGCCATACAAAATTCACCAACGAAAAAACTTACACTATCCGAAATATATACATTTTTACAACAAAGATTTCCATTTTTTCGTGGACCATATCAAGGATGGAAGAATTCCGTTAGACATAATCTATCTTTAAATGAATGTTTTATAAAACTTCCCAAAGGATTGGGTAGGCCGGGTAAAGGACATTATTGGACAATTGATCCAGCTTCTGAATTGATGTTTGAAGAAGGTTCATTTAGACGAAGACCGCGTGGATTTCGTCGGAAATGTCAGGCAATAAGACCGCCAGTATATGCTCAACAATTTGATCAACAACAAGCCCCACCTTTGCAATCATTACAACAACAACAACAAGAATTATATCAACAACAACCATATCCACAGTATTCTGATTATGCTGCATATCCTAGTGATAGGGAGCCTACACCGTGGAACTATCTTGGACAATCATCCGATATACATGAACATCATTTTACACAGGAATATTATAATCAGTATATGCATCCGGTGGCAGCAGCCGCTCCACAACAAACCCAGCAGACAACCGACAGCAGTAAGTTTTCTTTATTTTCAGTTTGGCAAGAGAGATTTTCAATTAAGAATTCTTAAATATCCTTAAAATTGTTTTATACATATTCAATTTAATATTAATAATACGTACATGCAATGAAAAGATATTCATTGATCGTCATTCAAAAAAAAACAGAAAATAATCCTTACCATAAATCTTTAAACAAAGTATTAAAAAAATATCAAAAATTATCATACGATTAATAATAACCGTTTAAGGAAGAATGACCATTTCTAGACATGACCATTTCTACGTATTTGCTTTCGTTAACGTAATTATTATAATAACTTTAAATATTTTTTTATAGATGAAACCATAAAGTCCAATATCGTCTAAAAATCAATTTTCTTAATGAATTGTTTTAAATAAAAGTGATACACTTATATCTGTGTTGCATTAAGTGTTTTGATGGTAATTCGGGTTGATAGAAAACACTCGTAGACCAGATCTCCTACTTATTTCGTATCCAATTTTTTGGAATAACAATTCTTAGCTTCCTTCGATTTTTTTCGTTAATGACTTATGCTATTGATATACTTACCCTGGTGTATTGGCCTAAGTTAGATCGTGCCGGTTATAAAATATTTCAAATTTAGCGAGCTTAAAATCCTTTCTGATTGGATAGGATAGATGATGAATGATACAATAGACCAATATTTTTTCACGTAAGTATTTGGAAATTGTATAAATACTTATATTATTTAATATTATATATATATATATATATATAAAACATATATTCTTAATTAACTAAAAAAGAAACAAAATTGAATGAAAACCAACTTCCTGTTTGGAAATTAATATGAAGAAACTTTGCGTTTATTCAATTGTAAAATAAAATGTACCTTTTTACTAAATTTATTATAAATATGTTTCAATAAAAAATAAATAACGAATTATTTCTAGTTTGGTTTTATAATAATTTTATGTCCGAGAAAGGATTTAAAAACATTCAATATATAGGCAGAATCCTTTATTGACCGACGTGAAATATTTTGGTTATAATTAGGTTTTTAAAATTTTCTTTGTACACTCACCAGTAAAAAAATTTCCGGCCACAAATTTACTATTTCTATGTATAGTTTTCAATTTTTAATTAATTTTTATCGTTCATAACATTTATAAGTTAACTGATTTTTCATAAATAAAACAAATAAATAGTATTATATAGGAAATTTAGAATAATTTAATTAATAAAAGATGAATCTCGAAAATTTTATTTACCTATTTTAGTTTTATTTTTTTAATTTTACATTATTTTTTACTGAGACGGTACTAATATCTAGTATTAGCTTCTCTTGCCTTTATTTCTCGGCATGCTTTGAATCAAGCGGGAAATTTCGTTTTGTGAGATTAGAGCCTATTCGTCTTGAAGTGCCCTTTCTAGCACCTGATGCATCCCAGGAAGTGCTCTCCGATCTCTTATCCGTCTTGGAAGCATATTACACAGATGTTCTATAGGATTTAAGTCACCGGAACGGGCAAGCCAGTTTAGGAAGTCAGTATTATGATTATTAAGAAAGGCTTGTACTATGTGGAATTTGTTCTTGCAGTATATCCGCCAAATACAGAACGCAATCATGGAGCTTCCATGAACGATCACTAACTGCGTATGCCTTTGTAAACTGATACCTGCCCAAACCATCAAAGAGCCTTGTTGGAAAGGCCTCGAGAGAAACAAAATTGCATTGTGCAAATCTCTCACCTCTTCTCCTCCACATTCGTTCATGACCGTCTGGAGCTCTTAAGGCAAATCGGCACTCGTCAATATACAATACACTTGCCCACTTCTCGAAAGACCAATTGAAGTTTTGCCGAACAAACTCAAGGCGAGAAATTCGGTGCTGCCTGGTTTGTTCTGGCCCTCTTGTGGGGCGAAAAGCATCCAACCTTGCTCATTCAATCTACTTTGAGTGTTTTCCCAGAAATTTTAACACTTCAAACTACTTCAACAGCTGTGAGATGACGATTTCGTAAAACTATCAGTGCCAAAAAACAGTCGTCCCGTAGTTCAGTGGCCCTTGGACGCCCTGAGCCTGGCTTTTTGAGTATGAGCATGTTTCTTTGTAACGCTGCACTGCATCTCGTCGAGTTTCGTAGGGAACACCAATAGCAATGGTTGAATACCTGGTGAAACGGCCGTCAGCAAAAAGTGCTACAGCACGTGCGACATCCTCGGCATTAAGGGGCATTTGGTAATTCGAATTTTTAACTTTAATTTTCTTAGTCAAGGGACAATACTAAAGCGAAGTTAAAGCAAATAAAAATCAATCCGAACTGAATAAAAATAAACAAATTGTTAATAAATGAACACAAACTAGTAAACATTTTTGATTTATTTAATTTTTTTAAAACCACAAGTGCAATGTACAAAGTCCAATTTACTCTAAAAATGTTAACTATTAATTGCCAAAACAAAATAACTGGTTAAAACAAACCAGACAATATTATATTATTTATTCAATGTATGTAATTTTTTAAGTGGCCGGAATTTTTTGCCGTTGATTACATTTTTACAGTTCTCATGAATTTTGCGCCAGTCTGTAAGAGGCTTTATGGATGAGTATGTGAAAATTTTATGCCGTGTTGTATTTCATTCGCCACACTTTTACTCTAGCCACATAAAAGGAGCCGGTTATTAAAAATTTACCATTGCACTACTGCGCACTGCACATGCAGACAGCCTTCTATGAATATTTCTTTGTCTTCTATATTATCTTCTATGTCATCTTGTACGTTGGTGTAGTGGTTATGAGCATGGACTTGTAAGTGGGAGATCCCCAGCTCGAGTCCCGCGTAAAACTGCTAAATGTTATTATGGTTTGAAAAATATTAACAGTAAAGTAGAGCTCCCGTTCCCGGCCTCGACCCTAATTTGGTAGTTGGACGTTAAGCCCGCCTGAAAAAAAGGCATTACTTTATTTGCATAATAATAAATGAGCAATTTTGATTCTGGAAGCGTTCATTCAATAACTGTGGCAATAAACTGATACAGACCTTCTAACGGAAAGATTTAATGAAAAAAAACATACGGATATGTTATTGCTTGAACATTGAAAAAACGTTCGACACAGTATGGCATGGGTATGAACACAGTATGCATAATTCATTCATATCTAACGAAATTTAATTTTCAAGTATTAACTGGAATAGATAAGTGGTTAGCGTACTGCACTCCCACGCGGAGGTCCCGGGTTCGAGTCCAGGTGTGCTACCCCTTGATTTTTTTCTTCCTAGGACCCTCTACAACTCACTGTCCGGTGATGGACATTGTGGTCGGTAACGCGAGAAACTGTACGGAGGCCGCCAGTGCACTGAGAAAGCCTCCGGGCGCCATGCCATAGATGTTGACGCGCCTTAAATTAAAAAAAAAAAAAATTTATTAATTCATGATACCAATTTCTTCATGTTACGGCTGCGCTTTCACAAGGCTCTGTCTTCGGACCTCTCCTTTTTTTATAATATATAAAATGTGATATTCCGCACAAGGATGATTTTTTTTAAATAAATTCTAAACGTTAGCTATCGATGCCCCACGATACACACAAATTACATTCCTTCATGTAATAACGAATATCAAAATGATATTTTTGATATCAAGGAAATTCTTTGAGAAAAATGAAGAAACATGTAAAATAGTTTTAATTTGTTATATATAGGGATATAATAATAGTAATAGCTGTGTATATAAAAGAATTAGCACGAGATTAGATTAATAATTTTTAAGGGTCATTTTTAGTCACATTATTTTACAATATCAATTACAGCGATCGTAACGAACCTCAAAACATAATTATTTTTGTTAAATTAACGAGTTAAAGGCCACTGTTCTGATACTCTATATGTTTATTTGTAAATATTGACGTAAAATAAATAATATATATTTGATTTGATTATTTTTATAAAAAAAAAAAAATCATTAATCTTTTATAATTTTAATAACTTGCACAAATTAATTGGTAAATCAATTTTCTAATCACCGAGTCGTTCAGTTTTTATTTAAATACTTTATTTCAATTCGTATTAAATGAAATGATATCTTTTATATACTATTTCCGGTTCCATAAAAACACACAACGTTCTCACGCATACTCTGGTTACGTTTTCTACTGCCTGTTACTCCTGATAAGAGAAAGTATTGCAAAGGTGTCAAATTTTCGAAATGGAGTTTCCACCCGAAATTACATGTTTTGTGGCCGGCCCCCCTGACTACGAAAAAAGTGTTTTTAGCGAATGGTCGGCATCTGTGTTTGTGTAATCAGAATATCTTAAAAATGAAAAATTCAAATTTTAGAGTCAAAGCTCTAACTTGATAGTTTTGATTGTAACATTCGTCTTTCCTCTCGTGTCCATGACTTCATTATTTTGGCTAAATCTTTTAGTGGTGTCAAAAATAAACAGTTTATCCAAGTATTGTGCATCGAACAAGCTAAAGATTAATTGATCTAAATTAAAAGTTATCAAATTCTTTAAAGGCTGGCCAAAAAAAATAAATAGATTCGTAATTTCAATAATACACAAAATTGAAACAGCAAAAGAATTCAATTATTTAAGCGTTCAGATTGTTTGCCAGTTCAGGTTGCAACCGAATGCCTTGAAAGCTGCTTTCTAAAGGTAATACTGTCCAATAGGGACGATCTTAAATATATTAAGTAAATCAAATTTGAACTCTTTAGAGGCGTTTAAAAAACTTCTATGTGTTATGCAGTTCATATCTGGGAGGCTCAGATATCCCGAACATAATCGAATCTACCTACCCACTTATAGTTTTTTTTACAGCTTCCACTTCTTTACAGTTTTTTAAAACGTTTCCATCTAAACAAATCTGTACCATCATATACGATAAGACTTGAGTATGCCCATACCTCATTTTCAACTGATTACCTACACTAAAACTAAAGGAGATCGGGCAAAGTTTACCTTGCAAGATGATGGTTTCTACTAAATTTGCTCTCTGATTCACCATGAGGGAACACTCATCGATAATGTGTTGCCTTGTCTGAATGGTTTGGTGGTCGCACTAACATTCATCTCTATCCAAAATTTTGAATCGATGGATATATAATCTATTTTTACATCTCTGGTTAGAGCCATTGTTAACTTTGTCGAATGTTTTATTTCAGTAACAAACTCGGCTTGGTACAATGGGAAAATACCTTGTATACCTTGTTTCCTGTCCAGTATCTGTTTCTCTCCATTCTTCTTCGCACCTTTGCAAACTCTGCTCTCTGGCCATTCTAACAGCATCACTTATGGGCATCTTGCTAAAGCTTATAGGTAGATTATAGATTGTTGTAGGGGATTATTGTACTGCAACCTGTAAGATCTATTGTGCTTCCCGCAGCTTTCTCAGTGCACTGCCGGTCTCTAGCTATAGACAACACTGCCCACCACCGGACAGTGAGTTGTAGGGCTCCTAGGAAGAGAAAATCTAAGCGCGGCATGCTGGATTCGAACCAGGTACCTCCGTGTTGCTAGTCCAGCGCGCTATCACTGAGCTAATCCCTTCCTTCTCCCTTGGCTTACGCCAATTAACTAGGGACGGAGACCCTAGTTTGTGTACTGTGTTTCTCCATGCCTGTAAAGAGTAGAGTATATGTAGTTTAAGTGTATTGTGTACTGTTCTGATGGAGTGCATGGTGTACTGAGCAGTGTAACCTGTGGGACGTTACTCCTCAAGTAACTGCATGCAACAGATACCCCTTGCGGGCAAGCTTATAGGTAACACCATCCTTACCACCTTCCTTAGCAAGTATATCTGCTATCTCGTTACCTAATGCTCTGCATATACCTTTATCCATCGCAAACTAACTTTCCAGCCTAATTGTGTTCTCAATTTTCTTAATATTTTTATAATTTCTTCCGTTATCCCTTTGTGGTTTCTTTGATCATTTATCACAGATAGAGAAACTTCTTCCAATTTATTATAGCAGCCTTTTCATTGCTAATGATTCACGTTCCAGCCATTATAACGCTCCTGAAATAGGTAAAAGTTCTGCTTGGATATTTGTACACCATTCAGCAAGCCTCAACTTGAAAGCTTAATAAAGGACTTGCTCAGTGTTCACAACAGAACATCTTGATTTTTAATTTTGATACCATCCATTTAAATTCCATTATATGTATTATTAATTTCTTCATCAATAGTGCCCGTACAAATTGTAGGATGAGCCCACACGTTTACTGGGGATTGGAGAATCCAGCTCAATATTTGGGTAAGCATAGCCCGGAGTTTTCTTGGATCCTTTCTTATGGTCTCATTTATATCCACAATTTTTGCTATTTTAATATCAATTGATTCAATTCCGGCTAATATTATTGGTGAATAGTAAGAAATACTTCGGAAACCTTTAATTAGTTTTAGAGCCATTCGTCGTTAAACACGTCTAAATTTTATGGTATTATATTTTTTTTTTAATTGTTGTATAACAGCGTAAGTCAAGATTGGAATAATAGCTCATTTAAAAATTACGGGTACTTGCGATGCATCACTTCCTTTGCCCCAATACATTTTCGCTGCTTGCCAGCATGTGTATGTGTGTGTGTATGTATGTAGGATGTATGTGTTATGCATGCATGTATGTGAACAGTATAGCTCAAAAACGAAAAATCGCAGAAAGTTCAAACTTAACATTCCCGTTGTCTTCAGTAAACCGAATATCAAAATTTCTCAACCGGAAATACCACTTTATTTAAATGGATTTTTTTCACTTTTTTGCATATTTCTCAAAAATGGCTCCAACGATTTTCTTTAAAGTATATCAACTAACATGTTATGAGCTAAAAGTTTTAGCTACATCTTTACTCTGAGAAGATTCATTTACGCAATTTTTTTTATGGGAGTGGGAGGGGTATGTTTTCCTCTAAATTGCTAATTTAGTTTATTAAACGATTCTATCATTTAAATAATATTAATCAGAATTAAATATGCTGTCAAAATTCCGTGTTTGTAGAAAATCGGTTGATTAGAACTGCGTTTTTTACCGAACAATTTTCCAGTTTTATTTTGCGATTTCCCATAAAAACCTCGACAGATTTCAACACTACAAATTTTCAGCCAAACTATAAATACAGACAACTATCACTTTTTGTTGGAAAACATTTTCAGAATAAGTTCGTTTAAAGAAGTTTTGGGGGAGGAGCCCCTATAATTTTTTTGTTTTCTCTCTCTTTTTTCTTTTCTTTTTTACGCTAAAAGTTTCTTTTTTGTTTTACTTTCCTTCATCTTAATTATTTTTACAAGGTTGTGAGTTTATTTATTTTATTTATTTTTTCACTATCGGTTTCAATTTGTTTTTATATATATATTGTATTTTATAATCTATATGTTATTTCTTTTGTTAAATAAGTGAAATAAATTATTGATGACAAGCCTTCGGATGGCCGAGAGTCAGTCTATGAGTAGGTCTGTATATTTATACGATCCACTCTAAAACGAAAAAAAACATTATACTTTATTTGTTGTGGTGGTTGGTTCCGAGAGCTGGACATTAATAAAAAATAATAATTTATTGTAACATTAATAAATACAAAACATTAATACTTTATTTTATTGGCGTGAATGTATTTATTAGAGTGAATGTGTTTATTAGCGAGAATGTTAAGAATGTATGTTAAGTTTAGGTTTTTAACAGGGGTTGAAAGAAATTTTTATAAAAGTCTATCAACCCCATTAGGTTTGGATCACTTTAGGATTAATTCATTTAGGATGTGCAGGAACATTTTTTGTTAAAAGTACTGCACGTCCCAGATATTTTGTACAGTAAATATAGCCTCCTTAGAATAAATCATACAATCAGAAGTTACTAACATAAGTAAAATAGTTAGAAAATATGTCAATAACATGTTTATAATGTAGTACATAGGGCAAAAGATACATTTAGTTTTGCACACTTGATAGGTCAAATAAAGGTTCTAGTAGGATAAGGGATGGCACGACACAATATTCCACACTCGTCCTCGTCGACTAGATCGATGAATTAGGAGGGGATGTGTGGAAAGATGTAAGAGATATTCGACAACCTGTGACTCCACACCACCTTGCTGAGCAAGGTTTTCTAAGTGGATGCCATCTAGGATATAGACATGTGCTATCCCGGCTCGTGTGGACCCGGTTCGAAAAAGAAATTAACTGAGAAGCGCAAAAAAAATAAAATAATACGTTATTATTATTATTATTATTATTGAGGCAGGAGCGAGGTTATGTTTGCCCCAACATAAATTTTATTATGTTTAGATGCTTCCTTGATATAATATTGAAGACAAGCGAACATTTAGTAAAAGTTATAAGTTTGAAGACAATTTATTAATATTAGTATTATAATAATTGACAAACTTGTATGAGCGATTCACACCAGATATATTTTTTGCTGAAGTAATATGACGAATCAATTTTCCCTCACTATTCTCCTTAAGAAAAAAAGCTCGCAACTCCAATTAAATCCATTTACCCCCGTGTTAAGTTTAAGAGGATAAAATTGAAATATCTCTTCTTTAATCATAATTGTTGCACCTGGATGGTTATTGGACAGACGCTAATGAAAAGTGGGGGAAAGTTGAATGGCGAGTGTAGACTGAGAGACCGGTAGAAGCCATAATGATTGCTACTGTCTTTGTAATCGTTAAAAGATAACACTGCAGATATTTTGCTCCCCGAGCAGCAGAAAAATCAGGACACTATTGTTTTATAAATTATAAACTGTAAATATTTTGATATTTATATATTGTTTAATAGCATTATACTCACTAAACATAATATTGTTTGAAGCCAGACATCTATTTAAAATGATTTGAAATCTAGAAAATAATTTAATTTTTTTTTTTAAATAAAATTCATATACTCAAGTCAAAAACTTTGAAAGAATTTTTGTAATAAAAATCTGGCTGAAACGTGCTTATAAATTTCTCGGTTATAGTATTCTATCGGTTTGATTTTGAAAAAAAAAATATGTCCTAATAAAGACGATATTGTGCATTTTACATTACGTCCTTTTTAAAAATCCTGTTCTTAATAAATTACTAGCTACTTATTTGACTAATAATTCAGATTCTCAGTAGCAAATAGAAAAGTTGTTGATAAATAACTCTCAAGAAAAACTAAAAATGTTGTAATTTCGTCTTTTATTGATTTATTTATTTTTTTTAAATTTGAGGTCGTTTTTTTGTGACCGATAATTAATTTAGTACATTCAGTAGAAAATATATTTGATATAATTTTATTTATTTAATTTTTTTTCTTTATCTCTCCTACTGCTCACTATATTTCACGCTTTCACTTCAAATTGTTATTCTTGTCTGTATATAATAAAAAAGGATTGTTTTTCTTATTCTAATAATTTTAATATAACATTTATGACAACCCTAGTTTTGCCGTGGATTACCGGTCACTGCCGTTCTGTACTACACAACAATGAAAATGCTGACAGCCTATCAGGAAAACGGTTTAAAGAGATCACCAAATTGGTAGCAATTAAAAGACTCATTCAAGCAAAAAATGCTGAAAGAAAAGTCAGGGACAGTACATCCAATTTGCTGCTGGTGGAAACTTTTGTAGCATGTTTCCGATTGCTGCAACATGCCTATATACAACTGGCCGTGTGTATCACGAAATATATAATGAAATAAATTCTTTGTTGAGAAAAATCACCATGCAAGCATGATAGCTTCAGAGACATTTCCAGCGATAGCCTGCTTCATTTTGTGGTCATCGACCGGTTTCGAGCACTGTGTGTAAAAGAATTTGCTCTGTGCAGGTTTGTGTTGTCACACTGTCTGACAGGCGCATTCTGAAGATAGGCGAACGCCCGAAACCGGTCGATGACCACAAAATGAAGCAGGCTATCACGGGAAATGTCTCTGATGCTTTCCAGCTCTGCGGAACCAACCACCACAACAATGAGGCGGACTGCCTCCATCCCTATAATCCTCTCCCTCTGCCACATCTACCAGTGCGTACAGACGAATGGAAATAACTTGAAATGCTCAAATGCTACATGCACCTAATTCCCTTCAAGAGCTACCCAAAAATCATGTTTAAATTAACTGTCAAGTGTCCCATAATCAACTTCAACTTTATGAAATCTAAACAAGCAATAAGTAGTCAATAATCAGCCAATCTGGGAAAAGCATTCAAGTGCATACTAACTATTATCGAACAGTCTACCAAACCACACTCAAAGAGTTACGTCAAACATTAGCTTCCAAGAAGTAAACAACATTGTCTTCATTCAGCTCTCTGCCAATGGCTAAATTTTGGGAGGTTAGAGAGCTCTTATTACCATTAATGGTGGTTAGTTAGCCATATTACCTAACCTAAACGACGGTTAAATCAATCATGAGTTCTAACCAGTAACACCACTCATCATGCTACCCTACCCACATCATCGATCATCACTCAATCCTCTCGTATACTCTTTCTTCTTACTAATTGCGTTAATTTATTACACTAGTTGTGAGTTTAGTGTCATTAGAATGTCAACAAACATCAACATCAACAACTTTCCTACAACAATTACATATATATGCTTTATGTCAAGACCGGGGATTTCATGATCGTTTCGTAGATTGTTCAAGAAATTCTGATTCACACAAAATGTTGGTCTTTATACTCATGCCTCTCTCCAATAATTAAGGATTTAAATAAAAAATTCTATTTTTTTTGTTTTTATCTACATCGAATAATACTGAAAATTAGAAGTGTAAAATGTAATATTTTAGATTATAACTGCATCAATCGCTGCTAATTTATTTGTTTATTACATATGATGTAATATATAAAGTTTCGTAATTATAATAATAATAATAATAATAATAGTAGTAATAATACGAAGAGATGAACAAAGTATGTTGAACAACCACGTCTGACGTGGAAGATGTATGAAGTGTTGGCCACTTAACATAGCCTACACTTACCACATAACACTTGAGGTAATCATCTTCATAATATTGTTTGTTTTGTATATAATTATCACCATTGATAATGGTATGTTGTTTTCTAATAAACATATTTATTTGATTGCCTCAAT